>OLKM01001029.1:118581-136594 GCA_900291075.1 Melanogrammus aeglefinus | reverse complement strand
TCCAACCCCTACCTGCACCTTGAGTGTATCTGAAGTCACTGTCTAACCCCTACCTGCACCTTGATGATGTGTATCTGAAGTCACTGTCTAACCCCTACCTGCACCTTGAGTGTATCTGAAGTCACTGTCTAACCCCTACCTGCACCTTGAGTGTATCTGAAGTCACTGTCCAACCCCTACCTGCACCTTGATGGTGTGTATCTGAAGTCACTGTCTAACCCCTACCTGCTCCTTAATGCTTTGTATCTAAATGTACTTACGTCCCTTTTGGTAAAGTATCTAGGAGTCTAAGTTTATTCAATTACAAAAATAGTGATACTAGTAGTAGTAGTAGTAGTAATCTATGTCTCAACCTTTACTCTAAAGACAGATCGGTACAATCCACGATACAACCACCGCCGGGCAGGAAAACCATTTTAGAAAAGACACACAAATGTAGAGATGCACAAACACACACACACACACAAACACACCTAGGTGGCCCCACACCAAAAAATACTAACATACAGCTTTTCTTTTGCAATCTGGAGCCCTACTTTAATTGGGTGCAGTCACTCATGAAGAGGCAGAATGCATGTCTGGTGACACTCAACACTGTGTTTCCTAAATGGACCCCTGTTTCCTGAGCCTAGCATTGCCAATTATACCATGGCAGCTATTACCGGCAAAACAAATATTAGCCATTACAGCCTCGGAGAAAAGTGAGCTAACTGCTTCAGGTCACACTCCATCCTCTTCTCCTCCCTGCACACTTTAGCTCTTCCTCCACCCAGACGGATATTAAGAAGGGCCAACAAAATATCTCACAGGAACAGCGCTTGGTTTTGGAGTAGTTGGGGGAATTGATTCCATCGCAAAACCCCTCAAAAAACGGCCAGCCATTTTCTTTCTCTAAAGATGTGATGTATGCCCAGGCATTGTGGAACTCAATAGTCACTTAGCTTGCGAAACAACCCTGTTTCCTCCTCCACCCAAAATTCATTCCTGCACCAAATTGCGCTATCGACTTTGCCGTGAAGAAGCCGTTTTTAGTTTTCTTTCGCTGCAGTCGACCGGAGGGAAGAGGTTCTGTATTGACCGGGGGAAGCAAACCATGCGGCCGCATGGATCACATACAAAGAGCATCGTCACGTCGCTAACGCGGCGCGCATCAACCACCCTCGAAACCCTCGTGAAAAACACATCAGGGTGTTCACGGAGCACCGAGGATTGACGAATTATAATACCGCTGCGCCCCAGAGGGAAGTGAACAGCCGTCAGTGTTGAGTTAGCTCCATTACCACTCGCGAGACCAGCTCTGTCAGCTGGAACGGTGAAGCAGTGACACAGGGTGTGTTAGACGATGCCTTCTCAACGACGAAACTGAGTGTGGACTGTGTGGACTGTTGATGAGGAATTAGTAAGGTTATTCGTTTTCAAACTTTCATTCTCAAACACATGAAGTCAAACCATGAAGTCGGTTGAATACATCGGTTGGGAAACACTGTTGTTATAAAACACATGGGGGAATATGTCCGCCATGACGACCTTGTGTTTTCCCCATCTGTTTGACTAATTAGGCTGTGTTGGGTTCTCTCTCTAAAGTGTTCCCATACGTCAACGCAGGGACCCTGACCCGTCCCTCCGATGATTTGTTGGGACATGGGATGTTTGGGCCTGAGGCTGGAGTAGAACTTATGTTGCCACTATGTTGAACAATTAAACAAACATCCGAAGGATAGTGGTCAGAAGGTGGTGTGGTTCGGGTCAACCTCTAGGCATCCTTGAGCAGAGGCCCTGGCGCCTGCCTGCTCCTTAAGGACCTGTATCTAAAATAAGTATCCTGTCAGTCCCTTTGATGCAAGTTTTTGCTAAATACTGAATTTGTTGTGAAACAGTAAAGGAACAAGGACTGATTCTGGGTTAAGACAAGAAATAATATCAAAGTAACATATTCATAGTTAGGGTTTTTTTTTTATGTGGATCGATGATAAGATATAAGATACAAAGGGTAAAATTAATGAGTTATGTCATTTTTTTATTTAAAGTCGGTTTATCGGAAGTTCCCAGACAGACTCGGTGAGTGTGATTCCCTTCCTGCCTTTGAGAGATGATCACGAGAAGATAGGAGGCAGGAACATGCTATTTATCCTGCTGCGATGAATGCTGAGGGCTGAACAATGAGCCAGGAGCACTTCCTGTATACACTATGAATAGCCAGTGTACTTGTGGTGTGTGTGTGTGTGTGTGTGTGCGTGTGTGTTTGAAGGTATGTTTGTGTGTGTGGATGTGTGTGTGTGTGTTTTTGTGTGTGTGTGTGTGTGTGTGTGTGTGTGTGTGTGTGTGTGTGTGTGTGTGTGTGTGTGTGTGTGTGTGTGTGTGTGTGTGTGTGTGTGTGTGTGTGTGTGGTGTGTGTGTGTGTGTGTGTGTGTGTGTGTGTGTGTGTGAGGCTGCCTTGAAATGCACAACTACAGATCCGGGAATGGATTTTGTATATGTTTGAACTCAAACATACAATGATCATGGAGCACTGGGGAAATATGTTCAGCGCACACACCACACACACACACACACACACACACACACACACACACACACACACACTACACACACACACACACACACACACACACACACACACACACACACACACACACACACACACACACACACACACACACACACACACACACACACACACACACACACACACACACACACAAACACACACAGTGACTCAGAGACTCAAAGACAGGCACACACACCAAAGTGTATGAGTTAAATATACTGGTAGACCGCCCAACAGGACAGCCTGAGTCCTAAGACAGCCCGACAATGACGGGTGGACAGTGTTTGTTAGGTTTCATAAAACAATCACAAGGAGATCAGCTTCATTAAATCCTCGTCAACATCATGAGGGCAGGTCGGGGGAACTCGCTGGCTTGTAGTTATTCCTCCTGCGGTGGCGTCGTTGAGGCAAAACTGCAGAACTCCTTTGAGTCAGAGAGTCTTGGCCTACGTTAATATATAAATCCATAAAAAATGTTTGACTCATATAAAGCCTGATTGGGCTGGGAGGCTTTCATAAGAGAGCAAACCCACCCGATATGGAAAACAGAGGCACACACACACACACGACTACGCCCACGCCCGGCGTCTCTCTCTGCACTATGGATTTTCCATTACAAATAATAGTCCTGTGAAACACGTGGCCCCATCATTCATCTCTGCATTGGCACGGTGTTTAGAATCGCTCCGCGGTGGCCAGTGATGGAGTGGATTCCTAATCCCGTTTTCCAGCGTGCTGGGGCTTGAGTTCAGCTCCCACCCCGGTGAGCGGCCACCGCGAAAAAACACCCTCTGACCGCCAAGTTTGACCTCATCGCGCCTCGCTCGGCCGCACGCTCCCCGACGCAGACAC
The DNA here is from genome assembly GCA_900291075.1 of Melanogrammus aeglefinus. NCBI lineage: Eukaryota > Metazoa > Chordata > Actinopteri > Gadiformes > Gadidae > Melanogrammus > Melanogrammus aeglefinus. Next base: position 133,194 of record OLKM01001029.1, on the reverse strand, counting down.
AAACATCGCAGGATTGTCTGCTGCCTCTCGTTTAACGGATGAAATGATATGCTTTCCTCTGCGAGACGGAGACCTCCTCCCTTCTTCCCTTTGGGTTCACAACCTCTGCTGGGCTCTCGAGCCAAACTCGCTTCCTCCTCTGTCTGGGGAGCCAAGTGGTTTCTCTGTCTTGGTCTCTTCCAATAACCAAGTCAAAGGCTGATATCCCCCCCCTTAAAGGAGAAATCCGGTGTAAAATGGATCTGGGATATGTTTAGTAGGATAACGAGTTAAAATGTTAGTTTGGGAGCAAAAAAGCGCCTACAGACGCTTTCTTAAGTTGGCTGTTTTTAGTCAATTCTACCAAAACTATAAATCTGGTTTTTAAGACTCGATAGGTAGATTGACGAACACAGCGATTGTGACATCCGTCAGCAACACGCAAGCTCTGTGTTCGATCTACTTATCGAGTCTTAAAAACAAAATGGCGTTGACGGGTGACCTACTGATGGTATTGTGTGTATAAAACGTCCTTATTAATAAACAATCTGTGCACTTACAAAGTTATCAATGCCTCGTTTTATATGTTAAGACCGTTATTATACTACCAACGAAGTGGCGGGCTACTTTCTAGCCTTTTAAATGGTTTAAAATAGTGATTTCGTTTTTACCATAACACATGCCCTATCGTTCCTAGTTTATAGCGTTTTGATAGAATCGGCTAAAAACAGCCAACTGAAGAATGCGTCTATATGCGTTTTTTGTGCTCCAAAACGAACGTTCCAACTCGTTATCATAGAAAACATATCCCAGATCCATTTTACACCGGAATTGTCCTTCAATGCCCCCTGTCGCGGAGGGCCCAGTTCAGGGAAGTCCGCACCCCGCCCTCTGTCACTGGGGGGTCACTAGGGTGTCACCGCGGTGGCACACACTGTCACTGTGGACCACTGCACCCTGTGTGTGGAATACCAGCAGTCTTACTCTCCTCCATACTCATGTCTTTTATTCACATTGTGCTCTCTTTGGTTATTACTTGAGTAATAGCGTTGCAGACCTTTTCTGATTATATATATAGATACATCTAAATATATAATTTATCTGTACATTTTATACACAGTCCCATGTATTACGTGGTACAGTTGACGCTGTGAGGAAATTCCCGGTCAAGCATTTCCCAGCCATTCCACTCGTTAACTATCTCATGTCCACGACGACCAATCAAGTCGTAGCTTTGACTTCAGCCCACCCAGCGAGACAGCGTCCGAGAACGGCCTCCCATGCAAGGGGACGAGCTGGGGGCCGAGCTGGGACCCCCCCCCCCCCCCCAGCCATCCCTCTGCAGGCGTGTTGAGCCTTCAGCTCACAACAACAGATGTCTGGTGGTACGGAGAGAGGAGGGAACGGGCCTGAGGCTCACCGAGAGGCTCTGGGATGTTGTCGGACCCTGTGTTGTGCGCGGGATTCACCAGGGGATTACGTCACGATAATCTGAGGCGCTCGTATTCTGTGAAGACGGTTTATGTCACCGACCGCTCCCCGGATTTCCAGTCACCACCACACACACACCCTGTTTCTCTTACTTTATATTAAACTCTTAAGGGATTGTATGGCTGTACATCTGTATACACCTCAGCCAGCACTTATACTGTCTGCAACAGCTTAGGTTTCTCGTAATACCTATTATTTAGTCTTAAAGCACACTTTATTCACAAAAAGCAAGTTTTTTATCAAAGAGCCGGTACAGGCGCTATGGTGTCTTGTTAATGGATGGGCTGGGATATTGGGAATTGAACCCAGAACCTTTGGCGCTTCCTCCTGTATACCCTAGCCACACCTTGTCCTATCTGTGACCCCACACACTCTCGGTCAACGAGGGACCGACTTTACACAGCTTTTGTCCTCGCATGATCTGCGAGGCGTTACGCAACATGAAGAAAAAGTCAAGGAAAATAAATGACGTCACGGTGGTTCCTCTGAGAATATGTTCTGTGGTTTTCTGGTGAGTATCTTTGTGACAAAATGTCGCCTTTGTCTGTGAATGCAGGGTTATGTTATACCTGCTGTGTGGTTGAGAATCGTCAAAACTCCCACGTCACAAAGTCGAACACTCTGTGCCTGGTTTTTTCTCCAACCGTGCCCCCAGTTGACTTAACTCATCAGTAATACATACAGAGCTGCACTGATAAGCAACACCAGATATCTCAAAATCCTGGGGTGGACTTTTGCTTTTTAACACCCTGAACCTGGTAAAAGAAGAAAAGAAAAGAAAGCGAAGTAAGAGATGGTTTCTCAGGCAGGAGCTGTGCTAGGGGAGCCTCACACTGGAGCTGTGAGTCTTTTGATGACTGCAGTGAAGGTGTTTTTACCGTTCTACTCAGTCCCCCCGCGGGCGCAGAACTTCAAAAGACGAGGGAACATGTGGATGTTCCTTCCCCTCGTTCTTCCATTGCTCTTTCAACGAATGTTGCCCTCGTGCAGATCGCTCTCAGAGTCCCGCGCTCAGCGCGGCCAACACACCTTGTTTAGGACTCGGAGGGATATTCAGAGGCGGATAAAAGGCGAATCATGCAGGGAGCTTACCGACAAAAGTGGGGCTCACTCACACTCATGAATATGCAGACACACGCATCCCACACACAAACACACGCTCGCACACGTGCTCGCGCACAATACTCACAAACACATCGCGACACATTCTCTCACACAAACAAGCCAACACACACATATACACTCTCACATACACACCCCACAGATATACCAAACACATACACAAATTGCACCGCGCACACGTTTCCCCGTTCTCCTACCGAATGTGCAGGCCTCGCTGTGGCGGGTGATAACAGAACGAAGCGCGGTGATAAACACCAGCCCTGGAATCCATTGTCTCAGGGCTGGAGTCCACTAATTTTATAAATCAACGCTGGGTGTTTACCCGGCAGAGCTCTGTTTGAACGATAGCATTTCTACACGCGCCGGCTTTACGCTCTCCCATTCACAGAGTGGCCATTCATATCGCAGTAACAGGCGTTTCATTTCGCTTTCAGAGTTTTTCTGAGATCACAGCAGCGGAACAATCAATGACCTAAGTCTGCTATCGCACCAAATCAAACAACGCTTCATACAATATACCCTAAACATATTTTCTGCCTTTCCGCTATTTTTTTTTATCCAGAATTGGATGTATGCCAGCCTTATCCGGGGCCATGACATGAAAACAAACTAAAATACACCTGTGTTGCTGAAACTACGATTCTGTAATCTCACACGACCCAGAATGCAACAGGGCGTGCATCAGCCATGCGGTCGGTTACGAAATCCTCCCCTTATCCCCGCGGTCCCTCCCCTATCCCCGCGGCCCCCCTTATCCCCGGCGGTCCCCCCCCCCCCCTCCCTTATCCCCGCGGTCCCCCTTATCCCCGCGGTCCCCCCCCCATCCCCGCGGCCCTACTGTAAGAATGGCTTCCTTGTGCCCTTCTTGGCGGCTGTTTATTCGCCTGCACCCATCTGCTGGTGCTCAACCCCCCCCCCGCGCCCCCCCCCCCCCCCCTCCATCAGGCCGGGACGAGGGGAACAGACAGGGAGCAGACACCCCTGAGGAACGGGGGAGACAGGGGGAGGATGGGGGGGAGGCAGGGGGGGACGGGACTGTCGACCTGAATCCTATCCGGCCCGTTAGTCCGTTCACCTCGCTCTTGTTTATCTTTTCCTCTCTCTTCCTCCTCGCTTCCTCTTTTTTCGCTCACTCACTCTTCCTCTCCCTCTCGTTCCGTCATTGTCTCTCGCCTTCCCTACTTTTTTTCTTTCTTTTTCCATCGAATCGTCTTTTTCGCTAATGCTGTTTTTACACGCACACGAACACACACACACACACACACACACTATGCATATGTACATGCACAGTACATTCACACCACATACATTCACACCACACACACACCACACACACACACACACACATATACGCACGCATGAGCGCACACATACTGTAAATAAATACATACACACACAAACTTCAACACTCACTAAGAGTTCTCTCTCCCCTTCCAGATGTGGACGAGTGTGTGAGCGGCGTGCACAGCTGTGGCGTGGGCGAGCGATGCGTGAACACGGTGGGGTCACATGTGTGCGAGCGCCAGCTTTCCTGCTCGGCTGGCTACCAGTCCCGGAATGGCGTGTGCGAGGGTGAGTGCAGCACGGAGCTACGCGGACTGATGTCATCGACGGTATGCTAACAACAGCAGGCTAACATCACACCGCGGGGATCCCCAGTGGAACACACGTTTCCTTCACGTTTTACATGTTTGGGATTAGCTGTGAAAGTCAGAGCCTGCAATATGAGAAATAGTAAGATTTGTGTGTGTGCCTGTGCTCTGATATTTGGGAGACTGATGTGTAGATCCAGCGATATATTGAATCTATCTGAATTTGTAGCTTATGTTACTGATAGATGGGCCCATATTTTTTGTGCTTTTTCCTTTTTCCATTTTCTCCAATGGCTGCTTTTGTTGAATGCTGAAGAGCAATTCAAATCAAATACCCATATGATATTATTTCAATAGGGTGGTAATAGGGTGGTGTGTGTGTGTGTGTGTGTGTGTGTGTGTGTGTGTGTGTGTGTGTGTGTGTGTGTGTGTGTGTGTGTGTGTGTGTGTGTGTGTGTGTGCGTGTGCGGGGGTGGAGGGTTATATACCCCCATCTGTCAGTGTCAGTGTCAGGGCGCACCACATCAGACAAGGTACTCTAGACATGAATTCAAAGTAAAGACTTTAAAGTATTTAAACATACAATCTGTAGAGTACAGCCTCATCCATCGCCTCATTTATTCATGACGGGTCACGACTGACTCAGGAGAGATCAGAACATGTGACCCAGCAGGGGAAAGGAACCGACTCCTGGTGACTGACACTAACGTCTATCTTTGCTTCGTTGTATTTCAAACGCTTCCATGGTGTGTGACATCACACACACACACACACACACACACACACACACACACACACACACACACACACACACACACACACACACACACACACACACACACACACACACACACACACACACACACACACACACACACACACACACACACACACACACACACACACACACACACACACACACACACACAGTGATAACGAAGAGTAACAGCAGTATTGTTTAAGTACCACGCCCAAATACCCCGTCAACAGTAAAAGCTGCTCCAAGTTAACAAATGTAGAATTAATACTATGACGACCAACTGCTTTTTACTTTTTGACGATTTGGTAATAACATTTAAGTAACACTTAGGTACTTATTCATTAAAATCACATCCCCAAGACAATCCTTCGACAGCAAAAGCAGTTGGTCGTCGAGGTATGCATTGTACATCCGCTCACTTGTTCCAAGTTTGCGTTTTTTTCCACGGGAACTTTAAAAGCCGCCGAGGTCCGTATCCTCCCTGATCGTAACACAAGAGGTCTTGTTAAACTCTCGGCGCCATCTGCTGCGTTTCCACATGTGTGTCCTCACCAACAGGAACACACTCATTAAGATCACACACTCACTCACACACACACACACAGAAACACACACATACACACATCATACACTTACGCACACACACACACTTGCACACACACACACACACACACACACACACACTTGCACACACACACACACACACACACACACACACACTACACACACACACACACACACACACACACACACACACACACACACATGCACACAAACACACACACAGAAACACACACACAAAAGCACATCCACCAAGCATACTGAGTTTACCAGAGCCAGACTAATTCACCTCATCAGCACAACAATAACAACTAAAACACACACATTATCGCACTGGACCTCAACACCGGCACACAGATCGAGATCCCCCCTCTCAAGTCCACAAAACGAGTTCCGAATTCCAGGAAGGAGAAGGGGGCATTTCCTGCAACACATTCTCTGAGCACTTGCCTAATGAGCGAGCGGTCATTATTCGTATTTCACGTATCGGGTGTACTGCGCACAGTGTGTTTGTGTGTAGCGACGACCTGGTTGACGTCAGGCAGCCACTTTGCACCGGAATGCTCAACACGCGCAGGCCATCACAGTGATGAGGCGAGGAATTAATTCATCCAATTAGAGGGGCCCTAGGGAAGATAAGCAGACCCTGTTGGCACCAGGGCCAGGATTAGCACCCTATACTCTGCCGAAGAGGGCCAGGGGGTCCTCACGGACCGCAGGGAGACAGGACGTCCGGTAAACGTCTCCTCTGAAGGACGGCGGGGGACAGCTCCTTGGGACTGGGGGATATCCTTTGTCAACCTCCCCTGGATAAATAACAGAGCTATAAAACAATATAAGATAAGATTAAATGAGACGAACTTGATGTATCTGAGACGGGAAATGACTCGAGGTGTGACAGCTGAAGTACAGCAGCCCAACCCATTGACAAATGCGTCTTAGTCTGGGACCTCTCAGTTCATTCAAGAGGTGTTATCCACAGGCACAGAATGCCTCTGGACGTGATTGGATAGACCAACAGCCAATCAGAGCAACACAAGGTTTGACTCAGCTCTGAGAGCTGCGTTGGTAAATTCAACTCTTACCGAATGTTTCGTACAACAAACACATCTTTCTTCTCCACACTAGCTCTGGGTGCGGTTGTTTAATCTCATTTTAGGGAAATGACGCCGTCGAGATCTTTTAATACCGTCGCGGATTAACAGAATGTTCCAGATCAGCTCCAGCCATCTTGGTTATCTAGTGGGGTATCAAACCCGCCCGATATTAGATAAACGGCTGTGATTGGGCAGACCAGGGGCAGGTCTGCTGGAAATGTGTCTGAGCAAGAGGGGGGGCCCGAGCATCTGCCAGAGCAAACAAAACAGGGGCTTTCAGATTCGTCTGCTTCCCAGGCTCGAAGTATCAGACATTAATAAGGCTTACACAGGGATACAAAATGGAAATGAGAATAACGACGACAAACAACATACAGAGAACACATCTGTGTCCACAACAGGCAGCGAGGGTACTTTCCCACACGTGGTTCCATAGCCACACTCCTCAAGTCTTAGAGAAGATTAAGTCCTTTTTTTTTTTTTTATTTGCTTGTTTTGCTGATTTCTTACCGCCTGCCCGCGCGGCATCCACAGTCTGCAGACAGCGTTTGACTCCAGACGCCCACTTTTGACTGTCAACAGCAATATTGTGCTCCCTTCAAACACCTGAAACTTCAGTTGGGCTTGCGTGTACAAAAAACATCAACGTCGTTAGGTGCTTAATACTAATTTATTCTGAGCTGGAACTTCCAGGTAGGACTGGTCCCCAGAGGAAACCATCTGGATTCATTAATTAGCACGACGCCGCGCCAGAAAGGATGAGGGGAGCTGGCTGGCTGAACGGGGGAGCCAGCCAAATCCTGTTCCCTCGCTCTCCCCGTGAGCGCCTGTATTATGCACCATTTGTTTCAATATGGCAGGAAAGGGCCGTATATCTTATCCCACTGATGTTGAGACACTGCGTTGTTGTGTGAGCGTGAGGGCGGAACGATGCATCGAATTCAAACCGGCATCGCGTCGTCATGGAACGCGATCAGCGAATCTCAAAGGCTGCCATTATTATTTTTTGGGGGATTTTTGTTTTGTTTTCGGGGATACTGTTACCGACTGGAGATCAGTAGGATTCGTATTTATTCTTCCTTTACAATTCAATAGTTAAATAAACATGTGATGGTATCAATTCATGCATCAATTCGTGTCAACACATAGGCCTGGCCTAAAGGACAGTACACTTTATTTGTCGACTGCTTCCAATGTTGTGTTGGTCAATGATTTTATGATTCTTTAGTGAATAATACAGAATGTAAGGAACTTTAAAAAGAGAAATCGCATACTAAATCGCAATATTGGTAGAAATAACCACAATTCGATCATTTCCCCAAATATTCCAGCCCTGAGCGTACGTACGTCAACAAACGTCAGAGGATATAACTCAAATCAGACAGATGTCATTGTATTGAAATGGTGTGTGTTGCAACATGCGATTTATTCTTGTTTAGAGGAGTCAAAAAAAAAGGATTCTGAGACCATGCAAAATTAATAACCAATAAATCAATAATCACAATGCATTCTGCAAAGCATTGGGGTCAAGTTAGTGAACAATGCTACAATGCTACAAGGGTTTATATTCAATGTTTTAATGATTTTCTTTACTAAATCATGAGAGGCAAGGGATGCTGTGAATAGTGCTCTGAAGAACCCACATCACATCCTTGCAACATGAACAATGTAGGGAAGTCTCAACGGATGGATCTAGAAGTTTGGATCTGGATCATGAAGGCACTGTTTAGCAGATTACCTCGCAAGGCTAGGAAAAAAAAATACTACCCTGAAAGCGAACCAAAGTCGGGAGTGTTGAGCAGCGAACAGCGCTCTCTCCGCTGACAGTAATTGAACGGGAAAATCTCAAATGAAGACTTCTGCTAGCGCGGTGCGCTACAAATCTCCCAGGAGCTAATAAAGCATGCAGAACTGAGTGCCGCCGTTGAGAAATGTAAAACAAAAGAGAGGAACCATCAAAACACGTAGATCCCTCAATAGGCCCTTATTACTGTCATTAAAAAAAAGTTCTGCTCAATTATTCTTCTAAAAGTTACGTGATATTTGAGAGGAACGTTTTAATTCTTGTGTTGTGTTTCTGCATAGCATCCCCATGATAGCATCAGGTGCACACTTTCTAATCTTGTGCCACAGTGCCACCTACGGGCCGGATGTTGCCATCTCAAGCAGAGGGGGTGCGCTCATATTCATAATGCAGTTGGCAGTGGTTTATCCCTTGACTGGACGAACTGGAATATAACATTGGCATGACTCAGCACTTTTCGACACACACACACACACACACACACACACACACACACACACACACACACACACACACACACACACACACACACACACACACACACACACACACACACACACACACACACACACACACACACACACACACACACACACACACACACACGTGTGTGTGTGTATGTAAGTGAAAATGTGTGTATGTTTATGTGTGTATGTTTCTGTGTGTGTGTGTCAGTAGTTGTATGTGTACGTGTGTCTGTTTGTGTCTGTGTGCGCACGTCTGTGTGTGTGTGTATGTTTGCAGTGACGGTGGTATTGATGTTTCATGTTGGTCGTAACAATACCCCCCCCCCATGAAGAAACATTCTTTCTCCCGCAGACATCGACGAGTGCATGGTGCGGACCCATAACTGCGGGGCCGGGCTGGTGTGTAAGAACACAGACGGGTCATTTGTGTGCGGTCCCAAACAGAAGTGTCTGACCGGCTTCAAGCTGGACTCGCACGGGAACTGCATCGGTAAAGGACGCCCCCGGTCAGCCCAGACTGGCCACTTCACCACACACACACACACACACACACACACACACACACACACACACACACACACACACACACACACACACACACACACACACCACACACACACACACACACACACACACACACACACACACACAGGCGTGGATTATGAATGGAGTAAATAGACCACCAGCAGAGAGAAGGGATACATCTGTGTGTGTGGTATATAACTTAGTAGATATAAGTGTATATATCTGTGATATGTATATATACTGTATAATATATGTATATATTATATATATAATATATATATATATATATATATATATATATATATATATATATATCTGTCAGTCAGGATTACACTCTATGTATGTTGTCAGTTCTCTGACCCCCACACACGCTACACAGTGGGGGGGCTTCACAGCCATGAGTACGGTTTTCACTGGAGGTAAACTGTCACTTACAGTCTCTCCCCTGTGTGTGTGTGTGTGTGTGTGTGTGTGTGTGTGTGTGTGTGTGTGTGTGTGTGTGTGTGTGTGTGTGTGTGTGTGTGTGTGTGTGTGTGTGTGTGTGTGTGTGTGTGTGTGTGTGTGTGTGTGTGTGTGTGTGTTTGTCTCTGGCTGCCTACGTGCCTGCACACATCAATGTTTGTGTGTGTGTGCCGGCCGGCCTGTGTGTGTATGTGTCTGTTTGTGGGTGCATACATGCTTGCACACATCCATTTGTGTGTGTGTGTGTATGTGTGTGTTTGTGTGTGAGTGTGTGCCCGTGCGTGCGTGTGTGCGTGTGCGTGTGTGTGCCCGTGCGTGCGTGTGTGTGTGTGTGCGTGTGTGTATGTGTGTGTGTGTGTGTGTGTGTGTGTGTGTGCCCGTGCGTGCGTGCGTGTGTATGTGTGTGTGTGCCCGTGCGTGCGTGTGTGTATGTGTGTGCGTGTGTGTGTGTGTGTTCTCTCAGACATCAACGAGTGCAGCTCCCTGTCGGAGACGTGTAGCTCCGGGTTCAAGTGCATCAACACGGTGGGCTCCTACACTTGCCAGCGCCAGGTCATCCAGTGTTCCCAGGGCTACCAGTCCGGGCCGGATGGGGCCAGGTGCATCGGTGAGACGGGGACAGCAGGGACCACCAAACACAACCCACCACACAACACCATCACACCTCACACGTCACTCCGCTGCCCGCTTGATACACACATCAACACACCTCAACACACGTCAACACACGTCAACACACGTCAACGCACGTCAACACACGTCAACACACGTCAACACACGTCAACACACGTCAACACACGTCAACACACGTCAACACACGTCAACACACGTCAACACACATCAACACACGTCAACACACGTCAACACACGTCAACACACGTCAACACACATCACGTTCAAGTGTATTCTCGAAACAACAAATGTCTGACTCAGTGATCTGCTGATGAACTAAAGCCTGCCACACACATAAAGATTTTATAAATCTCAACCGATTTTTTATCTGTGAGAGACCCCACACATGAAGATAAAAAATCTGGGATTTAACAGTTTTGATCGTATTGTGTGTGGTGTCCTGCGATATTCCAAACACAGCACACCACACACATTAAGATTTGTCAACGGGACTCGATTGTCGCATCCCACACACAAGACATTTACACACATCGTTCTACGCACAATCGTAAATATTGAACATGTTTAATATTTACGATTGTCGGCGCCGACTGATTTCGGAGCCGATTGTCGGCGGAATTTCACTCTTAACACACCACACACTACAAGAGAATCTTGTAAAATAATCTTAAGAGCTTAAGATAATCGGGCGATGTCTGTCCGTGTTCGGAAGGGGGAAAATCGGGGCAAAATCAGCCCGATTATCTTTATGTGTGTGCATGAACTAAGAGATGATGTCTCATTTAGTATTTTGACACTTTTATGTGTGTATTTGTGTTTGTGCGTGCGTGTACAACATATGCCTACCTGTGCGTTTGTTGGAGTATAACAACCAAACACAAGTAGAGCTTTGCACCGGCTGATATTAACAGCTTTGGCTGCGGGCGCCCCTTCTGTCCTCTGTGTGTGTGTGTGTGTGTGTGTGTGTGTGTGTGTGTGTGTGTGTGTGTGTGTGTGTGTGTGTGTGTGTGTGTGTGTGTGTGTGTGTGTGTGTGTGTGTGTGTGTGTGTGTGTGTGTGTGTGTGTAAATGTGTGTCTCTGTGTTTATGTTGTGTGTGTGTGTGTGTCTTTGTGTCTGTGTGTGTGTGTGTCTCTGTGTGTGTTTGGGTGTGTTTGTGTAGACGTGGATGAGTGTCTGATGGGCACCTACCGATGTGGAACGGGACAGATCTGTCACAACCTGCCCGGCAGCTACCGCTGTGACTGTGGGGCTGGGTACCAGTACGACACCGTCCGCAAGGTCTGCAACGGTACGTACCCTGGGGGGGGGGGGGGTACCAGGTACGACACTGTCGGGGGGGTGGGGTGGGGTAGGTGATGATGAGGGTGTTGGTGAGCCTGGTGGTGGTGGTGGTGATGAGGGTGACCCTGTAGTCGGGGGGGGGGGGGTTGATTAGGGTGGAAGTGGAGGTGGTGATGGGGGTTGATGTAGGTGGGGGTGGTGATGATACTGGTGGAGGTGATGATAAAGGTGGGGGTATTGATGATGCATCAGCATTTGTGTGTGTGAGTGGGTGTCAGGAAACGCGCTGGTCCCTTCTCACCGCCGGGCTGTTAAGCCAGCACCCAACTCCCTCCGCCACCTGCATACCAACGGAGGCCAGCTCCCCCATCCCCCCCTCTCTGTCATCCTCTCCATCGCCTCTGCGCGAGCCGCAGTTTAGCCCATTTATAATTTAGTTAGGGGACACGCTCTCACCCTAAGTGACTAAGCAGTAATAAAGATGGACAGAGATACCGACCCAGAATACGGATCCAGCTATTAACAGCGAGCAGGCTTTTCAGCGAGGCCCCGGCCGATTGGGATTGAACCAAATAGCTTTTGGCTCTGCGAAGGACACCTCCGCCACTGAGCTGTCAAGCCCCAATCTGTCCCTTCACAGCCATGGCCTCCCCCCCCCCCCCCCCCCCCCTACCCCATCACCACCACAGCCACCTCCTCCACCACTTACCCCACTGTCCCCACCACTACCACCATCCACACATCCATCCTTCCTGCTTACACCGTCAGCTTTATCAACACCGATACCACCTCCACAACCAGCACCTCCCCAATCCACCCAGCCATCACAACCTCCTACACCACCTTCAACACCTCCTTTACCACCATCACCCCCATTCAGACCTCCATCATTCCTACTTACACCGTCAGCATTATCAACACCGATACCACCTCCTACGCCGCCTCCACCACCTCCGTCACCACCACTATCACCCCCTAGCCCTTCATCCACCTTCACTGCATCGCCAATCACCCTAGCCTCCAAAAAAAACAACCTCCACCTCCACTTCCATCCACCCTGACCTCCACAACATCAGCCTCCTCCTCCTCCACCACCTCCACCCACTCTGCGCCCTGTGTTTGGTCAGATGTGAACGAGTGCTGGCGCTACCCGGGCCGGCTGTGCTCCCAGACCTGTGACAACACGCCGGGGTCCTACCAGTGCTCCTGCACCGCGGGATTCGCCCTGGCCTTCGACGGCAAGAACTGTGAAGGTAGGAGCGCGACGCAACCCCGCTCAGCTCCCTGACACACAGGTGGTCACCAGCTCAGTGTAGAACCAATCAAGAACTGTGGAGGAAGAACCACGACACATCCACGCTCAACTCGCTGTGAGCTCAGTGTAGAACCAATCATCAGCTCAGTGTAGTTCCAATCAAGAACTGTGAAGGAGGAAGAACTGCAACATGATCCCTCTCAGCCCACTGAACACAGCTCAGTTCAGGACCAATCAAGATTGACCTGAACAGTCGGAGACGACTTATAGAGCCTCAGTACATAGAGACGTGACACACAGGTTGAAATGTGTGAAGTGCCCTGCGTATGTAAATATGCTAAAGGAGTTTATTGTAGGTATAGCAGCGGGGAAGGTGTGGGATGATCTATAGATCATTTTAGATTGAAAGCTCTTACAGTTTTTCTCAGGCGCTTTGGTATTTCTCAGATCAGAATTGAAATTCTCCAAACTACCTGTTCTATCTTCACATCGTCGTGTCGCTTGTGCACATCAAAAAAGCGGTTTCTCATTTCTTTGAACCAGTTGCAAATGCTTTGGTCCATTCATGCAAATGGTTATGCACAATTCTCTGCTCTTTCCTACATTATCGATTGCTTACGTCACGTTGATCAAAATGTATTGTAATGGGTCTCTATTGAATAGTCTCACCCCCACAGCATTTAGGCATTAGTTCATTGCTTATGTCTATACATGCAAAATGGTTGAACAAGTTGTCATAATGTGGCAAGCATATTTCTATACATTTCCATTAGACTTTTTTTCTAAATCTGTCCTGAATTTGTAAATTGCTACCAGGTGAATCTTTCTCTAAAAAAGAGAAATGTGTGAAGTGTTGGATCAACCAACGATCAACCAGTTTACTGAAATAACTCAAAGGTGCATCTTATGAACCATGGTATTTCTTTGGTAAGTATTTCTTTTGGCAAGTATATATATAGCTGAAGCACAACACAATGTTACATTGTCTGATAACGGAAGGACAAGGAATTGGACGGGGTGAACAGCCAGAGAGAAGAAGAAGAGGAAGAGGAGTGAGGCTGCGTGAGAATGAGAATGTGTGGCCCAACAGACAGGAACGTCAGGAGGTGTAGGAAGACTGCACTGTAATTCCTACAGCAATGCATGTACAGTTTACCCTAAGGGGATTGTCCTATATTCACATTTCTAGCAATGACATGGTCTGTCAACAAATTACAGTACAGTCAAAGTGTAAATGTGAATTTTCTACAGTCTCTTGCAATCAATCTCCCACATACACTAAGGTGTAAGTTACTATTTACAATAATTGTCTTCAAAACTTTAGCCATAGTTTCATCAGAACATCCCTCCAGAGTACACTGTTATATTGACAACATGACTAAGCAATATGACTGTCTTATCCATACACAGTGACACAAGGACTTGTCATTCTGATGGCACTGACATTTTCATTGACACATATTTATTTTTGAGAGACGAACTAAGGATTTTGAGCACGAGATTGGCTTTTGCAGGTCATCCATGGTGTTTTGCTATTGTACGAATTGGTTTTGAGAAATGCATTTACTGTTTTGCAAATGTTG
>OLKM01001029.1:101081-116081 GCA_900291075.1 Melanogrammus aeglefinus | reverse complement strand
TGTGTGTGTGTGTGTGTGGTGCGTGTGCGTGCGTGTGTTTGTATGTTGTGTGCGTGTGTGTGTATTGTGTTTTCTATTTTGTGGTGTGTGTGTGCTGTCGTGCGTGTTGCTGTTGCTTTGTGTGTGTTGTGTGTTGCGTGCGTCGTGCGTGCGTGCGTGTGTTTGCGTGCGTGCGTGGTGCGTGCGTGCGTGCGTGCGTGTGTTTGCGTGCGTGCGTGTGTGTGTTTCTCCGGTAGACATTGACGAGTGCTCCCAGAGCATTGGGAACATGTGTGCGTTTGAGTGTGTCAACGTCCCGGGGAGCTACCAGTGTGCCTGTCCCACCGAGGGGTACACCATGGCCGCCAACAGACACACCTGCAGAGGTGAGGAGCCTGGATCACCACTCCTCCTACCTCCTACCTCCTACCTCCTCACCACCTCCTCACTACCTACCTCCTACCTCCTAACCACGTCCTCACTACGTCCTACCTCCTACCTCCTAACCACCTCCTCACTACGTCCTACCTCCTACCTCCTAACCACCTCCTCACTACTCCTCCTACCTCCTACCTCCTACCTCCTCACCACCTCCTCACTACCTACCTCCTACCTCCTAACCACGTCCTCACTACGTCCTACCTCCTACCTCCTAACCACCTCCTCACTACGTCCTACCTCCTACCTCCTAACCACCTCCTCACTGCGTCCTACCTCCTAACCACCTCCTCACTGCGTCCTACCTCCTACCTCCTAACCACCTCCTCACTGCGTCCTACCTCCTAACCACCTCCTCACTGCGTCCTACCTCCTACCTCCTAACCACCTCCTCACTGCGTCCTACCTCCTACCTCCTAACCACCTCCTCACTGCGTCCTACCTCCTACCTCCTAACCACCTCCTCACTGCGTCCTACCTCCTACCTCCTAACCACCTCCTCACTGCGTCCTACCTCCTACCTCCTAACCACCTCCTCACTGCGTCCTACCTCCTAACCACCTCCTCTACGTCCTACCTAGTCCATCGATGACGTTTATGTCCAACATGATTCAAACACATGTCACCATCAATGCGTGTCGTGTGAGTCTGTGTGTATCCGAGCACGTCGAAGCCGTCCACCTCATTTGGTCGTCACACTGCCCAGGCTGGGTTGGGGCCACTCACGATAATAAAGTATACACGCTCGTAATAACATGATCCATCGTTTGTTGGGCTGTGGCTGGGCAGATCGCTCGGAGAAATAATTCAAAAACACGTTTTTTTTTTTCCCTGTGTTCATTCTCAACGGGTGGGTAATTACTGTTTGATGGATGGCGTACGGAAACCCGTTCTCTCTCCCTGTTGCCACAGTTCATGTGTAGACTAATGAGCAGCGCCTGAAGCCATGTCATCACACCTCATCATCTCCCCCACACAGATATTGATGAGTGCACCACCGGCGCCCACAACTGTTCCCAGGAGCAGAGCTGCTACAACATCCAGGGGAGCTATCGCTGCCTCTCCTTCACGTGCCCGCCCAACTACAAGAGGGCATCTGACACGTGAGTCAGCGCCCTCTGACCCCCAGGGGCCATGCCCCCTTCCCTTGGATTGACCCTGTCGTGGTTTTACTTTGTCAGGCTTCTGTTTTAGTCGTTTTGGGAGAGGCTTTTATGCTGGACCACTTGCAAGGGATTCATCTCACCTTAACGTCATTAAAGAGCAGGCGGTGGACTAAGAGTCAAATTAAATCCAGTTGAGATGAATGTTTTTAAGGGGCAGATAGGGGTTGGACAGTGAATTGAAATACATTTCATTAAGGAGCAGGTAGGGGTGAGGTATCTTACATGAATGCTAAGGGTTGAACTAAAGGTGTTAACCGTGGATTCACTCAGTGTCAGTTATTCTTAAGTAGGTGGCTCTTGACAAAGTTGATGGAGCGTTTCATTTGTACATTTTACATTGATTAATAAATCCATTGTTACTTTCTCTCTCCCTCTAATCCTGCCCGACTCTCCACCCTCACAACGCGACATGCATGGGGACATATTAGCTTATACGGAACTTGTGGGCCATGCTTCATTGAGGCGCCCCTTCACCACGCCTTACACCGTCCCAGTTGGGTAATGATCTGCGAGACAGGAGGATGATTGGCCTGAACTGAACATCGTCCAAATTGATAAGCACTTTGACTCTCCCTGTTCAGTTTAATGGGCGTGTGACAGCGGTTTTCTCTTCTTGTCGTAAGTCATTTTAAGAGACAATGTAAGAGAGAAGCAGAGAGACAGAGGACAGAAGAGGGAAGGGAGGGAGGGAGAGAGGGAGAGAGGGAGAGAGAGAGAGGAGAGAGAGGGAGAGAGAGGAGAGAGAGGAGAGAGAGAGAGAGAGAGAGAGAGAGAGAGAGAGGAGAGAGAGGAGAGAGAGAGAGAGAGAGAGAGAGGGGAGAGAGAGAGAGAAGAGCGAGGGGGGGGGGGGGGAGGGGGAGAGGGAGAGAGGAGGAGAGAGAGAGAGAGAGAGAGAGAGAGAGAGAGAGAGAGAGCATATATCCATCCACTGTAGAGACTAATGGCAGCTTTTGACCGAGTTCCAAATCTTTATGATCACAGTGGATCTCGGGCAGACAGGGCCTTGATTGATGCGCTAGATGATCGGATTTGAGCGGATTTGGTTTGTTGGTTTTCATCCTTTGCTGAATTTAGTAAACGCAAAGTAAAACCCACCATGTGGAGGGCAGGCTTGTTATTCTGGCATATGCAGAGTTTACCAAAAGTCTTCCGAAGACAAACAGGTTTCCACCTCTCCGTCTGTTTTTCTTCACTACTTACTACTTTGTTTTCATCCAGTACTATCCATAGCAACTTCCAGTGATCAGAAAAAAAAAGGCATTAGGGAGCAGGTAGGGGTTAGGGCCTGTCGCTCAGCGATGCCTGGCAGGTTGAGGATACTGAGATATGAAGCCGAGTACCGTTTCCCCTGGTTTAGTGAGGCACGGTGAGCACCACACACGCACTACCTCTCCCTTAGATGGGATTCAAAGTATTAAGGAACAAACAGCTATTCTACAGCATGGGCGACACACAAAGCACGGAACAAAGGACAGAGGCTGACTCAAAAGCAACTGTACACTTATTTTAATGTTTGTCCCATGAAGACTCATTCACCAGCAAACACGAATAAAGATTTATTTTGAATGATAACATAAGAGAGAATATTTTGTATGATAAATCTTTGGCGTGGGCCCCGTCATGGGTCCAGGACGACGTGTGGACTCGGCATATCCTGCCAGGACTAGCAGGGGCGGGGGCATTACTCTTTATAAAGCTGGTGTGAGCCCCGTCATGGGTCCAGGACGACGTGTGGACTCGGCATATCCAGCCAGGACTAGCAGGGGCAAACGGGGTGCGTGTGAGTTGAGTCCTCCTGGTAGAACGCGCGCTAAAGCTTACAAATATTTCAGGCAGTAGCTCAGGTGGTGGAGCGGGTCAACTTGTAACCGAGCGGTTGCTAGTTCGATCCCCGGCTCCTTCTAGTTGAGTTGTCAAGGTGTCCCTGAGCTGGACATCTAACCCTCACCCTAACCCTCACCCCTGCATAATAGTACGGCCCGCCTCTGAGAGCGCGTACCATTAAAGACCCTGGGTCTTTAATGGTACCCCTGATGCACTGCGCGCCTCTGTTTTGAATTCGTGTTTACTTTCGTCTCCGGCGAACACGCTGTCGGTTGTCTTCCCAAACCCTTGACTTTGTTTAATTTGCCACCATAGCTTGAACGTCGACTCTCTAAGATATATTTTAGAGAGCTTCTCCTTCCTCTTTGGCCTGCCAATCGGTCGCTTTCGACGTCCAGCCTCCGATGATGCCATCGACGGCAAAACGGTCAATTATTTTGTACAAAAATTATTTAAAAATGGGAAATATCTACATAAAATCTGTCTACAATCATTAACTATATACTATATACAAAAATGTATGCTCGATGCATAAAAAAACGGGAAGATTCAAGCAGATTTCTAAGTATGTCTTCAAATCGAACGATCAAGAGAGTTTCATGGACACTCGAGTGGGCGCGCAATGCATTCTGGTCTCGGACCCAGGGTCTTTAAGGCGGGTTCGATTCCTACCCGTGGTCCTTTGTTGCATGTCGTCCGCTCTAGCTCACATGCCTTCCTGTCTATCTCACTCTAGCATAAAAATGCTAAAATAAATCTTCAGGTTGCTTTGGATAAAAGCGTCTGGAATGCCCTCGTTGTGACGTAATGTAAATGCGTTTCCAACGTGTTCCTCGGTTGACGATGCTTTCCCCTGCCACTACCCTCTGCGTCTCCCAGGCGCTGCGAGAAGCTGGGTTGCCCCGGCAACGCGCCAGAGTGCCTGAAACTCCCGCTGCGCATCACCTACTACCAGCTCAACTTCCAGACGGACATCCTGACGCCGGCGCAGATCTTCCGCATCAGCCCGTCCCCCGCCTACGCCGGCGACCACGTGTCCGTGGCCGTCACCCGCGGCAACGAGGAGGGCTACTTCAGCACTCGTAAGCTCAACGGCTTCACGGGCGCCGTGTACCTGCAACGGCAGGTGCGCGAGGAGCCAAGGACTTCCTGGTGGACGTGGGAGATGAAGCTCCTCCAGACAGGGCAGCATGACGTCCTTTCGTGGCGAGGATACACGTCTTCATCACGGCCAGCACCCTGTGAGCTCTGAGCAGAGGGGGGGGGGGGGGGGGGGGGGGCTCTTCCTCGTGGATGTACGGGGTCTTCATCGCGGCCGGAACCTCCCGTGTGAGCAGAAGGAGGAGGATGATTTGTCCGCGGGGGGGAACGGGGATGGGGGACAGACGGATGGATGGACTGACGGACAGAGAGAGAGACTGAATGGCAGTGGTTCTCAACTGCCGTGTTTTGTGGTAGGGTTTCAGAGTTCACTCGTACTCGCACTAGTCAACATTATCCCACAGTTTTGCGTCGAATCCGTATCACCAAAAGAAATCGTTGTTGCTCTGTTTTTTGTTACTGTTTGTTTTTCCGAGGCCTTGGCCCCTACTTTACACGTCTAATTTTGGCATGCGATGAACCACATATATATCGACAGCCTAGCCCGCGGTTTGTATTTTAGGCTAATTATTTAAGGAAAAACCTCACCAAAAGTTAAAATGACTATTATTTAAATGATTTTATTGAAACTTAAATGAAATGTATTGCTCTACTGCTTTATTTTATCCGTCTAATACTTTCATTACATTTTCTTGAATAATTACCGGTGTAAGAATTTAGCAAATCTCTCAATATTTCACCTCCCATTGAAACGCTACGTTAAAACGTTAAAGCTAGGGTAGGCAATCTGAAAAAAACCGCCAGAGTAGGCTACATTTTTAAAGTAACCAATAGAAAACGTCCAACCCTTCCCCTCCAGGCCTCCTTCCGAAGCCACCAATCACGTGACAAGCCCGCTTTCTCTAGCTCTTTACAAGACTCATGAAGGCAGGTAGACTGACAGGTCGGTCGTCCAATCATTGGCCTAACATTCGCGAAAAAAATCTTACAACATGAATTGCCTACGCTAGCTTTCAAAAATGTTTACAAAAGTCTGGAAGGGTTAAGAAATACCACAAATGGGGCACTTTTTAAAATTCAATTTTGCTGTTTACTCAAACTGTGGTTAATTTGTTCACTGTAGCGCATCTTTATAATAGGCTTATTTGTTTGATGTAAATATTGTTTCACAGACTTCATAAACACCGAGTTGAGTTGAGACGTGTGACCTTGCAGAGGTGTATTTTACCACCCTGTGTTTGGTTGATTCTGACACCTCGCATCATCTCAAATTCTTAAACCTTTTTACCTTAACTGGAAAAAAATATGCGTTATTCACTTGTATTTAACTCAGGGTATGAACATTTAAATATTCTGCACACCTGAGACATATCTCCATGTTGTGGCCATTCCAGTTATTCCTCTCGATTACTACCGGTATTTCCAGAAGCCAAATGGATTGTGTTTGAAGAACAAATACCATGATTGAGTGTTTATTTTTTATTTCACCAATAAAGCTGCACATCATCTTCCACCCACTTGGGTGTGTAGTATATCCGGACATAATCCTTTATTTTATGTGCACTTCATCAATTACCTTTAATATTGCTTCTTGTCCAGCGATCACACCGCCTCTCTTTTTACCCAGCGTTCAAAATAAATAATTGTTAGTGAACACCGCCATCTAGTGGTAGCGCATGCAATGCATTTTGTCTTCTTAACATTACAAGTTGCGAGAAATGATCCGCGTTATGTAGACCTGTAGTAACTGATGCGTGCGCTTATATAAATTAGAGAGATGCAGACTGACTTTAGAGGGCAGCACATGCTGATGCTGATCCGCAGCCCTGGAATGTGGATGGAGGAATGTTGTGACTTGCACAACAGCGCGGTATTGCGTAACACGTGCAGCAGGCCTGTGCACATGCAGTACTGCGCAGGTTTTCCATTCTCTCAAGAGATCGTCTGGGGCGCATCGTCACGGCATGAACATGTGTTGGCCTCCGCACTGATGAAAGAACTTTGACTAATAACTACTTTAAACAAACGTAAGCCTACAACTGTACAAGCCCTCAGTTGCTTCACGGTTTTATTGTTGATTTTGATATCGTGCAGCTTTATGGAATGTGAATGTGCAGAGTTATGCCAGCTTTTTTTTTATACAGATTGCTTTTTAAAGGGCCCTTATTTTTACCACCAGGTGTGATTAGCCAATTAGGCCTACAAGCCGTTTCAATCCCAGATGCATGCATGACGGGTACCAGACTACCAGCCAGCGGACTGGAGCTAATGGTCGCCCCCCCCACCCACCCACCCGGTCCCATACGCGCAGTGTCACCAAAGTAACAGGGCAGGGCCGATTTTGATACGGCTTCTCATGGCCAATCACACCCTTTAGGGTGTCCTCATACCACGGTTCTAACCCTAACCCCACACATCGACAACAGCGGGTCTAGGTATCCTGAACGGTAAGTAGCCCTATCTCTTCCACCCTACCAGTGATGGTTGACTCAACGGCATAGCCCAATGGCTCCTACTCTTCTCGGGTTGTGAGTGTGTTAGATCTGACCATTCTGGAGGCTCCGGTGTCTTATGTCTCTGCTTCCACACTCAGAGTTCTACCCCTATCTGCCGAAACCATCTCCATATCTGACCACCCCAAGGAGCTCCCGACCCAGAGGTTGGGCACCCCCTGACCTAATTAGACACCTTTCCTTCTCTCTCTACTCTGCTGTGGTAAAGAGGTGGTGGAGCTCCTGCTCGTGGTTGGGACTACTCAAACATTCTCCGCATTCTCCCCGGGTGTCCTACGGAGGTCTGCATGAACCCGAATCAGCCACTGAAAGACACGTTGTTTTTACACGTTGCTCTGCGCCATCCCCCCGGACGCCCGACTAAATACCGCGGGACCAATCAAAGCGTTTTTTACGCAAATTTACCCACGATCCCATATGTGATGATCACTACATATGGGGATTAGTCATACTACTAGCATTGGGGTCGCTGGCAGGTTTGATGTGTGATTAGTGAAGCTGGATGACTTGATGTGGAGGTGTGAGACGGTAGTCGAAAGTCTGGAGGGAGGCGACGAGACATTGAGTGGTGGTGGTGGCATCGATCTGCTACATGCTATCACAGGTGAGTGAATATTATTCTTTGATAAACCACCCAGAATGGAAAATCCTCCCCTCCTCCCCTCTGACGTCATCACTCCCAGTGCACCCTCTAATTAAACAATACGCATGGAAAGGAAAACACGAGGACGCTCTGATTATAGATTTAAAATAGAATACCACGATGAGACTTTTTTTACAGAGCAAACATGGCTTTATATGGTGCTTCCGCTGCTGGAAAACTCTGTTGTTTTCCGCAGATGAGAGCCAGACATCTGAGTAAGTTAACCTGACTCACAGGGGAGATTAACGTGCTGCCAATAGGTCAACAGTCAGAAGGAGGTGACAACTGAATGTTAGTGTAAATACTCATTTTGTTTCACCATCACCATAGCTACACTGTGGTCTATACACATAGATAAGCACATCTTTCTTTTGACAAATATACTTATTGTAAGTTGCTTTGGACAAAAGCGTCTGCTAAATGCCCTAAAAGTAAAAAACCCTGTATTTCGTAACAGATTTTCCGCAGACCCTATTATCCGAATCTTGGGCTTTGGAGTAAAGTAACTCACATCTTAGGTGCAAAGCTGTATCTCGCTCCGGGATACCTACAGGCATGACCTGACATCGGCGTGCAAAGCCAATCCCATACACCCCCTTTTTAATTCCCTGTGCCGTTCATATGACACATTAAAAGCCCATCATGAGTCAACTGGTCTCCCAGAGGGAGTTCTCTACCGGAGGTCTGGAGGAGCCCAACGTTCTCCATCGCTCCACAGCGTCCCGGCGGTCGGTTGGCTTGACCAGCCCCCCTGAAACCAATCAGCTTGTTGTTGCATTGTGCTGCGGCTTGAGTCAGACCTGGGGGGGGCGGGGGGGCTTATCACCCTCTCTCTGCTCTACTCACTGCCCTGCTTCAAACGCGCCCTCCGCCCGGGTGGAAAGACGAGTCGTCCTCTTCAAAGCGGGGTAATGAGGGGAGCGGAACGCCCCGTGTGCGGCTGCGTTTGAAGTTTCCACTGCACTGGGTCTCCGGTTCTGCTGGGCTGGGTCCGGGTAGTCCTGATGGATGGTACTGGTTGGATCGTGGTCGTGGTGGTGGTGTGTGTGATGGTGAGTGTTGGGTGGTGGTGGTGGTCTGGGCTCGTGGTGGTGGGTGGTGGTTGGTGGGTGGTGGTGGGGTGGTGGTGTGGTGGTGGTGGTGGTGGTGGTGGTGGTGGTGGTGGTGGTGTTGGGGGGGCGGGGTTGTCTGGGCTCTGGTGGTGGTGGTGGTGGTGGTGGTGTGTGTGGTGGTGGTGGTGTGGGGTCAGCAGGTGGTGGTTCAGGTGTGGGGTCTGTTGTTGATCAGCAGGGGGTCAGGTGGGGTCTTTGTTATCAGCTAGTGATGCGTGGCTCTGGGGGTCCGCGCTCCGTTGATTCAGCGGGTCGGGTCGACCCGATGGCCATTATGAAGACGATGATGAAGATCTCGAGCGGAGAACCGCGCTGGAAGAGGAGAGCGGTGGTGGAAGGTTCCACAGAGTTAGGAGAAGTTTAACAACAAGTAGTCCGATAAAGTGAGGCCTGTATCTCTGTGTGTGTCTCTTGCTTCTATATTGGAGCACTTAACAGCAGTTTCTTTGCTTAGATTATGTCTTTAGAGTTGCCTTGGATTTGTATTTACTCAAACAATTCTTACACTTTTTGGGTTGTATCTTGGTTGTTGAACACACTGACTGAAAGTCGCTTTGTACAAAAGGGTAATTGTAATTGTGTAAAATGTAATGAAAGGTTAGCCACAAAGCGTCTTCCAGTGAATAGAGGTACATGTGATCCCTGGGCCTGTGGGTTGAGGCTTCGTCAGGGATACCTACATACCTTGATGAGACCTTCATACCTTGAGGAGGACAAGAACCCAGAACCTTCTGGCCGTTGAGAAGCACTGCCCTGTCTTGCTTCAGAGTCTCAAATTATGTGTGTGTGTTGTTTTGGCCTCAGGCAAACTATTTGGTTTATAATTAATCAGCACAATTGGCTCTCTGAAATCGTTTTGAAGACAGGAGCTGAAAGATAACTGTTGACCTCAGCTTTCTTTACGCTTGTCACATTTTTCAAGGTTTAAAGCAAGAAAAAAAAATGCAGGTTAATCACTTCGGGAGGCCTTTGCTCCTGGAAAAAAAGATATCACCAATAAATTCTGGGGGAAAAAATGCAATTCTCGCAGTGTTTTCTTTAAAATGTAGAAGATAGCCGATAGTTTACAAAATCTGAGGAAGCCGTTAAATCGTGCTATCTGAACGAGGCGTATGTTTAGCGATACAGTGTGTGACCACTAGGGGGAGTGCTGCCGTGAATCAGGCCTCTCGGTCAGCCCAGACACAACAATCTGACAGCAGGTTCCTAGAATCTCCTACGTTGTTTGTTTAATGAAAACCGAGGACTTCTGTACATTGTCACACGGGGAACCAGCAGCAGAAGCCATCCTCAGAGAGGAAACATCATCCCGCTTTGTGAAACTCCCAGGAAGTTGTAGGTTGTCCCTGTGGGAGTCGGTTTGTTATTTTCCGAGAAGAATCATGTTGTTCCCAGGCCCTCAATCAAAGCAACCAGCGGAAAAATCCACCACCTGTTCTCAGCTTTGGGCCTGATACCCACCGATTGGGAGGAGAAAGCAGCTGGGCCTATCATCTCTATTTGTGGCTCACATATAACTAGGTTGTTCTATTCACGGCCTCACTTAATGCCCTTATTGTCCAAAGTCCACTACACCAGAACATATTCACTGTTTGCCAAGTCACTTTTATCCAAAGGGTCTTTCAATAATGTAAGTGCATTTGTTTCTTAGCAAGGCTGATCACTGTGTGTGTGTGTGTGTGTGTGTGTCTGTCTGTCTGTCTGTCTGTCTGTCTGTCTGTCTGTCTGTCTGTCTGTCTGTCTGTCTGTCTGTCTGTCTGTCTGTCTGTCTGTCTGTCTGTCTGTCTGTCTGTCTGTCTGTCTGTCTGTCTGTGTATCTGTGACTGACTGACTGACTGTGTGTGTCTCTGTCTATCTGTTTGTGTGTGTGTGTGTGTGTGTGTGTGTGTGTGTGTGTGTGTGTGTGTGTGTGTGTGTGTGTGTGTGTGTGTGTGTGTGTGTGTGTGTGTGTGTGTGTGTGTGTGTGTGTGTGTGTGTGTCTGTTTGACTGACGATCAGTGTGTGTGTCTTTGTGTGCGTGTGTGTGCGCTCACATGTGTCTCACGTGTGTCTCCTCCACCAGTGCACACCCTAAGTGAAGCGGTGAAACGTGTAAAGTGCACACTCACCTCCCAACACTAAAAGCTGTCCCAGTCGTGCCTTTTATCACCACATTAGTGGTGCTTAATGGGGGATAAACGGGCATAGGCTGTCAGGTCATAGAAGAGACACCGCGGCCACTGATTGGCCGCTGGGTTATTAATCTGTCTCAGCGCTCAGCGCTGCAACCAATCACAGCCCTCTCTAAGGCTCCTGGGGGCGGGTTCACTCAGATGTTCCTAACTGCTTTTTTTTTCGACTATGTTTGGACTAATGGGGAAAGCACTGATATTGAACAAATGTATTTTTTTTCTTTTTAGATCTTATTTATGAAAAAAATAAAAAAAATAAAATGAGATTCTTGAAAGTTAAATAAGGAACACTTTACAATTAGGGCGTTATAATTAACCGTTAATTAAGATTAGTTATTTTGTTAATCACATTTTACTTATTTACTAGAGAAGTGATTGTTTATACTCCTCCGCATACATGGCACAAACGTGAGACTACTTTAAAAAAAACTTGTAAGAAAGGAATAAAATAACTTAATAATTAACTTAATTAACCAATTATGGGAAACAATGAGGAAATTCAGTTCAGAAATATTGAATTGAAGGAACGTACCAACTGCTTATCCTAACTTACTCTTTGGAAACGTCTTGAGAATGATCTTAAGATAATTTTGTGATCTGTATCTCCAGGTGAGAAGGAGACAGAGGTGCCTGCTGATTTATTGAGCGCGAGTTCCTGCTTGTACTCAGTGATCCGAGAGTTTGTCCCTCTCTGACTGAAGCTTTCACACCAGGAAGTCTACAGCCTTCCCCGCTGAGTGCAGAAGCACTTCACAATGTATTAGAACTAGAAGTACCGCTTATTGGGGTTGAGGTGAGTGTGTATGCGTTGTTAAAAAAAACTGGTGTCACTCAATATTTTGTGTCATACATTTGACAAGAGTAATTACTCCAGTGATCAACTCCACTACACCAGACACAATGAAGTGTATATATTATATATATTATAAATTATATCATTATTTTCTTCTATTTTCCTCTCTATTTGAATGAAAAACAAATCAGTATTCCCCCCAGTGCTTTATAGTTAAGTTGTGGAAATTAGGTGATGAAATGATAGGAATATGTATGACAGTAAACATGTCATCAGTAGCATTGCATTCAAACCAGGAGCAATGCTCAAAACAATCATGTTGCAAAGGGCTGATCATGTTGGTCATTTTGGTGTGATGGGTTTTCCCCAGACGATCACCACCTTAACCAACACATCTGCTGTGGGAAACACTGCAAGTGGTTATGTCCCACAGCGAGGAGATCAACGGAACGGTTTCTTCTCCTCGCACGCCAGCCGTCAATCAATCGAGGGTGAAGGAATCCCCTTCGCCGTGGCGGCGGTTCGCTGTAAAGTGTCTGCCACTCCCCGGCCGCATTCCAAACGCTTTCATCTGCTGCCGTGTCAATTAGCAGCAGCTCGTTAGGAGTCTGACGGGGGAAGAGACTCATCAACATCATCGATAAGGGGAATCCCCCCCCCCCCCTTCGCTCTGCACCCGTGTGAACAACACCCCCGTGTCAGTCAGGCTGGCGAGACGCGTCTCATCTCGTTAACATGGTGGAGCGGGGGGGGGGGGGGGATGTGGATGAAGACACACAGAGGGGAGGGGCAGGTGGGGCCAAAGCCCCCCAAGTCATGTACAGTACATTAACAGTTTGTTAAGGCGAGGGGGACCCACAGGGGTCCCACACCCCCAGCCTGAACGGTGTAGGCGTGATGACTGACGCTGCCATCGCCCAGCCCTTGAGCAAGACGCTTTAACGCCATAAAAGTTGCTGCAATGCTTACGTGTTTGTCAATATACTTACAAATGAATTTCTGCTCGGTGGTCATTTTGTCATTTCGTGACACGTATGCCGTGGCTCGCTGCTGTTTGTTAGGAATAAACGGCACCAAAGTAACATAACAAAAGCAACTCAGCAACTATTTACGATTAGCATAACAATGCTAGCATATGAAGGTCATAGTTAGGCCAAATTGTGATTCTAACCTAACTACTCACAAAATGCTCCTGGTTCACAGTGCCTCATTGGCTGTATCGTAAGCCAATCAGAGTGCTTTTTACATTCCACAATCACTATCTGCCTCCAAGTCAACTATTTTACATGGGAATTTTTCTACACTAAATACAAGACAAACTTTTAAATATCTACGATGCTAAGAGGCTAACGATATGTTATTCCTCGGTCTAAGTCGGTCTTCACTCAGTTCCTTAAAGTTCGCAGTTCCACTTTTCGGAAGCACTAAACAAAGTTTCCCGCTGGCGTTGACGAGAGCTTGCGACACATGTCCTCCCGTGTCCACCTGAACACGCTCACACGCCAGAGACACACACAGGGCCGCGGTGATCCCCTGTGGTCTGTGGCCCCTGACGGCCCCCACCCCCCCAGGCCTGCTGTTTGCAGGGATTACGACAGGGGGGGGGGGGGAGGAGAGGGGGGGGTCTCACACACCAGACGACACCTGACCGCGCAACAAAGAGCCCCCCGCCTTCCCTTCCCTCACACGTCTGTCCGCGCCCCACTTGATGTCCTGGTGTACCCCTCTCGTCTCCCCCGGTCTCCCCCTCCTACCCCCCACACACACACACACACACACACACACACACACACACACACACACACACACACACACACACACACACACACACACACACACACCCTGACTCTCAGAAGCGGCAGGTATCTTGTCCTGGCTCCCTTGTTTGATAAACACAGCGAGGTGTACCGGAATCCGTTTCATCGTCGGCTGGCGCGTCCGAGGTGATGGAGAAGCCGTCATCTTCCTCGTCCTCGTCCTCTTCCTCGGTCTTCCCTTCTGTTTACACTTTGGAGATCGAAGGCAAACCGTTTTAGATCCTCCTCGCTAAAGCTCAGTCTAAAGGTGAATCACTTCCTTTTCATGCTCAACAATCATCTCTGTCTCTGCTCCCCCTGCAGTATGTCACTTCCTCCTCCCTAGTGAGACACGATAAAAGTTAAAGAGACACCTTGATAATCTTTAATGCAAATCCGGAAACATACATATTTATTAGTATATGGTGTCAGTGAGGGGATGGTAGTGAGGGTGGAGGGGGTGGTAGTGAGGGTGGAGGGGGTGGTGGTGAGGGTGGAGGGGGTGGTGGTGAGGTGGAGGGGGTGGTAGTGAGGGTGGAGGGGGTGGTAGTGAGGGTGGAGGGGGTGGTAGTGAGGGTGGAGGGGGTGGTAGTGAGGGTGGGAGTGGGGTGGGTAGTGAGGGGTGGAGGGTGTGGTGGATGTGTGTGTGTGATGTGGGAGGGGGGGAGGGGGGGTGGCGTGGTTGACCCTAGAGAGGGCTTGTGGTTGAGAAGCAACCGCACAGCAGCAGCAGCGCTGCAGTATTGACAATGTGGGGGAGATCGTATTGAGGGGGGAGTGGGCGGTGGTGTGTGTGTGTGTGTGTGTGTGTGTGTGTGTGTGTGTGTGTGTGTGTGTGTGTGTGTGTGTGTGTGTGTGTGTGTGTGTGTGTGTGTGTGTGTGTGTGTGTGTGTGTGTGTGTGTGTGCGTGTGTGTGTGTGTGTTGTGTTTGCAGTGGGCCGGTGGTTGTGTAGCGACCGTACAGTATTTACAACGCGCCCGGGAGGCTGGCAGCGGGACAGCTCGCTGTTGATGTTGGCCCAGCTCCTATCAGCGCAGATTGCAACTGTTATGAGAAGCATAGTTTGTGTGGGTGGCCCTGCTCGCAGGCTCCGCAGGACCCGGCCAAGTCATCTCCCCGCGGCGGGGCTCCGTGTCCTCCGGGGTCCTCCTCCGGGGTCCTCCGGGGTCCTTCTGGGTCCTTCTCGGTCCTCCTGGGTCGTCCCATCACCGGCCCCGAACCCGGAAGTCCGTCGCGCAGTAAAGTATCTGATTCTGTCCCCCAGACAGGGAGTAGAGAAGGAAAAGTGGGTTCTAACCCACGTCGTAAAACGGATAACAGACCCGACCGAGCCCTCCCTTCGTCAAGCGGAGGAACGCGCACCGTCCTTTGCTGCCTCTGTTCAGCTCAGGTGTGCCCCAGGCATCGGTTCCCCTCTGAAGGAGTCTTCCAGAAGGTCGTTGGGCAGTGATTCAGCCGGGCGG
>OLKM01001029.1:93581-96081 GCA_900291075.1 Melanogrammus aeglefinus | reverse complement strand
GAACAGGCACACATAAAGGGAACATTGTTGGGTCCGTCTCCAGGGAACCCGCTCACATCGCTGTGTTGTGGTAAATGAGCCGGGGAGCAGACAGTAAGTCACACAGACGGAAAAAAACCCAGCCCCGAATGTGAGCGTCTGTGTGCGCGCCTCACGTGACGCAGGTGATCCGTTTGTAGAGCTCTAACTGACGAGAACGCTTCAGGATTGATAAGGGGGGGGTTTCATTAATCTTCCAAGCCCCACGTCAAAAGGCGTAAAAACATTCTTTACATTTGCTGGGGAAACTGTAAAAG
This sequence comes from Melanogrammus aeglefinus, assembly GCA_900291075.1. Taxonomy (NCBI): domain Eukaryota; kingdom Metazoa; phylum Chordata; class Actinopteri; order Gadiformes; family Gadidae; genus Melanogrammus; species Melanogrammus aeglefinus. The sequence goes on along the minus strand of OLKM01001029.1, from coordinate 95,785 downwards.
CGTTCAACTGCGCTTTTAGCAAAAACACCACCTGACGTGCGTCCACTGTGGGCCCGGCCACCCTACACCGGCAGCAGTGAAAGTGTTGATGAAGAGAATCCGGGCGAGCTGAGAGCCTGCAGGCGAGAGAAGGAGGAGATGCTATCTCTGGCCGATCTCAGGGGACCTCTCGTCATATCCATCTTCCAGAGAGAAGCCTCCCCTCTTGACACCTTCAAAGGCCGTCGGTTAGCCTCCCCCGTTATTAGCGGTGAGTTATAAACCCGCGGTTAGGACCAAATGACCTATTAGCTACCCGGGGTGGAAGCAGGGCTGTGGGGCTGGGGTTGAGGGCTTAATCGCTCCGTGTGGAGGGGGTAGGGATAATTTTAAGGTGGAGGGTCCTCAGAGTCATACCTGATGTGGTCACCGTGCCGACACAAAGAGCACCTGGAACCAGGTGTTCAGCCGTTTCCTGGATACAGATATTCGCTGCTTGTGAAAGGCTTGTCATCTTCGCCCTGTCATTAACCCCCCGAACCAAATACCTCCCTTCCAGGTAGCCCTGTTACCCACAGATATGACACCGCTCAGGGACGAGGGGTAATTACCGTTTAGCGGGGTGATAGCGGTGAGCTCATGCTAGCGCTATGCGGCCGTGTGCTCGATTCTAAAATTGACGAATGAATGAATAACAACATAATTGACGCGACTGCGGGCATTTGTTATTCATGTATCATTGTGTGTTAGTGTTTGGCATGAAAGTGCTATGCTTCCGTGTGTACAAAGATAAAACCGTGAAAAATGTTGTCATGCAGCAGTCAGCGGTATTTGTAATTAATAGTACAATCAATGTGTTGTCGACCCCTGTCGCAGACTGAGCAAGGGAGATCTTTTTGTGGACCATTGTTATGAACGACTAAGAACTGCCGTGAAGATCAGAACGGAGCAAGGATGGATATGACAGCTCCCTCTCTCTCTCTTCTCTCTGTCTTCTGTCTTCTTCTTCTTCTTCTTCTTCTTCTTCTTCTTCTTCTTCTTCTTCTTCTTCTTCTTCTTCTTCTTCTTCTTCTTCTTCTTCTTCTTCTTCTTCTTCTTCTTCTTCTTCTTCTTCTTCTTCTTCTTCTTCTTCTTCTTCTTCTTCTTCTTCTTCTTCTGTCTTCTTATTATCCTATCCCAGGCCACTGTGTGGCGGCCTGAGAACATTGACAGCTCTTTTATGGCTGGCCCCCTGGGGCCTGGAAACAGGAGGAGGGTGCCTGATTCCCAGCTGCCTCTGTCTGGAGATGATCTACCGTCCCCCTTAGAGCGCTGGGACGCGGTCTGCCGGTGGGGCGGGAGGAGGAGGTGGAGGTGGAGGAGGTGGAGGAGGAGGAGAAGGAGGTGCAGGTGGATGTGGGGGACGTGGTGGCGGTTGTCTTTTGACTGATGCAGGGGGTTGCTCAGTAATTTACCGGTTGTCTGGAGCCCTCTGAAGCCAGTGAAGACCTAATTAGCTCAATAGTGCTCTGAAAACATCAGAGTATGTAGTATCTGCTCCGAGACGGCGATTAAAGAACAAGATGAGAATGTGAACGGGCCCAGCCGTGTTTGAACATGGTCAGTGGTGACGGTCTCCCATTAAAACTCGTACCCCCATCCCATTCATCCCCGGAGTCAAGTGGGCGTCGTCCATCAGCACGTCCAATATCAAGACATCCGTGGCGGTCTTAATGGTCGTCCATATGAACGCGATGAGGGAGGAGAGGAGATAATAAGGATTCTCCGACCGCTGGGGACCTTTTAGGGGTCGGGTCGCCAGGTGCGTCTGGCTGGAGAGCGACCTTCCGTCCGTCTCACGGAACCCTCGTCCGTCGCCGTGGCAACCCATGGCAGCTAAGGGGGGGTTAACGAGATAGAGGTCATATTTTTCATTGTCGGCCTCAGCTGGCATCGTAGGCCTGTCTCCCTCATCAGTAGCCATGGCAACCATGAAAGCTAGGGAGCTAAGGGGAAATTTTTGTCATTATCTTTAACGATGGAAAGGTCATACGCGGTAATAAGATCTCTGAAAAATACTACCTTTACGAAAGAAATCCAAACCGAGACCAACAATTCTTATGCCATTTTTGTGTATGGTCTACAAGTTATTTTACAAAAGGTCCCCATGCCATGTTTGCCTCCCAATGAAAGTACTTAAGTAGTTATGGAAGTAGTTATCTCGCCTGATTCCACGTCTCCGAGCC
>OLKM01001029.1:74699-89699 GCA_900291075.1 Melanogrammus aeglefinus | reverse complement strand
AGAGAGAGAGAAGAGAGAGAGAGAGAGAGAGAGAGAGAGAGAGAGAGAGAGAGAGAGAGAGAGAGAGAGAGAGAGAGAGGAGAGAGAGAGAGAGAGAGAGAGAGAGAGAGAGAGAGAGAGAGAGACCCAGTGAATGGGATCCCGTCGCCCTGGAGAAGTATGTGACAGGCAGCTTCATCACGGCCGCCCGGCCGTCCGGCCCTCTCCTTTCAGGGCCCAGCGTGGCGGTCGGGGCCCTAAACCAACACGGTGAGATGGCCCCTGATGGCCGCACTATGGGGCCCTCATTGTTAGCACTTTAATGGCCCGGCGGGAGCTAAGAGGATTAGCACTGACAGGGACCGCGGCGGACACCGGGAGAGCCCGACATAAGTCACACTGGGATGCCTGTCCCCCATACTGTGGCGTGGAGTCACTGACCGGCGCTTTGATAGAGAAGCTCTCTTCATCGCCTTCTTCATCACTCTTCACTGCTCTAGCCTGTCCCCTATGGAGGAGCTCTGCTCAACACCCTCTTCATCGCTCTTGCCATCATCATCGCTCTTGAGTCACTGAACGGCCATCTTATGGAGCAGCTCACTCCAATGACAGTGTGATGGGGATGTAGATGTATAGACGTTGTATATTTGTGTCGGGACAGCAGAGCCATGCGGCTGTCTGAGTCCTGTGAGGTGTCGTGAATGTAGTAAGTGCGCACAGATCCTCCGCTGGCATCCACACAAAGCATGGAAAAGGCAGATTCTCAGTCCTAATACAGAGCATGATATCAGGGTAATCACGGCTAACCTTTCAGCCAGCGCCAAAGTCATGATCATGCGATGAGGTCATCATTTATCCACTCTGTCATTGTAGAGGACCAGATGCGCCATGAGGACTCGTGAGGACCTGGAGGACTCATCGGGACTTCTGCACTTGTGAGGACCCTGAGGATCCTTGAGGACTTGTAAGGACTTGTGAGGACAGGTGAGGACTTTTAGAGACTTGTGAGGACACATAAGGACCTTGAGGACTTGTTAAGACTTGTGAGGACTTGTGGGGACCTATGAGGACTTCAAGGACTCGTTAGGACATGTTAGGAATCTTGAGGACTCGTGAGGATTTGTGGGGACTCATGAGGACTTCTGAGGACTTCTGAGGACACTTGAGAAATTGTGTTCACGCTGAACACAATTCAACAATTCTCACGCTGTCCCCAAAACACCATAAAGTGTGTTTCATGTGTTTTAGGGGAAGCAGATCAATTCAAACTTTCCAGCCAATGGAAGCCGGTGACCTTCAACGGTCATAAAGTGTATTTCCCTAACATATAGACCATCCGTCACTTTGATTCAGAGCAATCAGTTCAAACACAAACGTCATTCTTCCGTTCCACCCTACAGCTAAAACAACCCGACGTGGCTCCAGAAATCTGTTAGGTAAAGTAAAGACCCAAGGCTGTGTTTGCAACAAGTGTGTGTGTCGAGAGAGAGACACGACGTGATCGGCATTCATAAGTTCATAAGGAGCAGTTGAAACAAACTGCGGGGGGAAAGATCAACAAGAGAGCAGATCTTCAGTCTCTACGTCCGTCCAGTGCCCCGGGGCAGTGAGGGCAGTGATAAATGGTTTTAATAAGTCCACGGCGTAGCTCTGGGTTACAAAACAGACAGATGGGACAAAACAACCGTGTGTGTGTCCAAATGTGTGTGTTTGTGGGAGTCAGTCTGTCTGAGTGTGGGTCTGTCTGTGTGTTCTCGACCGGTTTAAGAGGCAGCAGGTAGGAAACACACATGTACAGACTAGTGTTATGGCCCCTGGGGTCTGAGGGCCCTTTAACAGAATGTGCTCTCTGTAAGAGCTCAGGTTCACACTGATCACAGCTGTAAAATAACATATTTCTGACATTTACCATGAAGTAGAAGTCTGATGGCAAGGCTGGTATTCATACTATAGGTTTTATTGTGTTTTATTTTGGTCAAATGTTCAGTTTGGGTATCAGGTTAGCAATGGTGATCGGTAGATTTATTGGAGAGATTGTTAAAATCTTCAGTGCTGAAACCCTGACAATATGTTCATGTTTTTTTATCGAAAAAGAAAAGATACAACAGATTGAATTCGTCATTTTGATCATCTGTATTTGGCCGCTTTCCTACTGTTCTTGCCGCAACACGGCACAGAAACTGAAGCCCCTGCCCCTCTAATCCCTGACAAACGCCTCCCACAGAACGCAACCCAGCAAACTGGCGGTGGCTGCGATTGTGGCGGTGTTGTGTGACACTACCATGTCAGACTATACACTTTATTCCAAAGAGGCAGCGGTGTCACTGGCTTCTCCTAATGACAGTATAACTTTCCCCTGTGCGGGGGGATGTGAAAGCTATCTGTCCTCACCATCTCCCCACTTTGAAGGCCCACAAACACTGCTGATAGGTATCACACAAGCGGCCCTTTGAGTACCCAGTTGGCCGGCGAGCTGAATGGACGAGGAACGGCCTACAGGAGCATTCCATCCGCCTGATTCACCGGGCAGCCATATTGGTTAGTTAGAGGGAAACCTTCTACCAATCTTTGAATACTAGGTGCGTTTTTTGTTTTTTTAAACTGCATTCCTTTTCCAGTGTAGCATTCAGAATGCCTTTCAATTGAGTTGTCATGGTTTCCCTGAAGATACTCCATAGTTTGCCCACCCAATGTGGCCGCAGGACGACTAAGAAAAATCAAAGCTAATGCTTAGTAGCCTCCGGCAGGGGCTCTGAAACTCTTTCATGACCCACCTGCCGGGGTACATTTTGTCCCACAACCCCCGACATATTATACATTGTAATTAACATGTCACAGCTGTGAAATATGAAATGTGATACCTATGTTCATTGTTCTAACTATATATTCTGCGTTTCAGTCTTCACTCAGACTAATGTTAAAATTAAGATGAATTTATGAATGAATAAGCAGGTTAGAGTCAAACACCCTAACCAAAAAAAGATACAAGCCTTGTTGAGCAAGTTGTCAAACTCGCTTCTCATGCATCGATAGAAATTCACTGTAAGTCACTTTGGATAAAGGAATCTGGTCAAAAACAAAATAGTAATAGTTAATAATATCCATTTTTCTGAATGAATTGTATCCGCTTGAGGTTATTTCAGTTCTTTTACGCCTCCTCCCGGTATTTTCCGTGGTGTTTTTCCAGCTTTGTGGACACAGGAAAAAGGGGCGTTGCTACACAATCAACAAGCCGGATTCTGATTGGCTGACCGCAACAAAAAAAATCCATTAAGACACGAAACATAACAAATAACCGGTGGGGAAAATGTGACGTTTGTGACGAAGTTCTTTGTGTATTTTCTCACAGGTGGGTGTTAATACGTAACACATTAAATCTACGTCGGCCATGTTGGAGGTATTGGCTTATTTAATTAACGTTCTCTGCGTGACATCAGCGGCCGGGCCAGCTGTGTTTCTTCTTCTGGGAAAGAGGGTGACATGGACGGACCCCGCTGTCCCCATGCTGAACCCAGCCATCGGCCAATGGGGCGAGAGCACAGACCGGAATCTGGTCCTGTGGCGAGGACTCGGCCCTGGAAAACACCGTGGACAAAATGGCGTCGGAACACTTTGACCGTCCAACGGGCGTGGACAGTGGGGGAAGGAGAGTATGTCATCGGAAAATGTGTGCTAGGAGGGAGAGAGAGAGATAGAGTGGGAGAGAGAGAGAGGAGAGAGAGAGAGAGAGAGAGAGAGAAGAGAGAGAGAGAGGGAGAGAGAGACAGTGAGAAGAGAGAGACAGTGAGAGAGGGACAGACAGAGAGAGATACAGAGAGAGACAGACAGAGAGAGAGAGACACACACAGAGAAAGAGAAAGAGGAAGAGAGCAAGACAGACTGACAGAGACTGACAGAGAGAGAGAGAGAGAGAGAGAGAGAGAGAGAGAGAGAGAGAGAGAGAGAGAGAGAGAGAGAGAGAGAGAGAGAGAGACAGAGAGAGAGACAGAGAGAGAGAGAGACAGAGACAGAGAGACAGAGGAAAGACAAAGGAAAAAGGTTCAAGAGGAAGGTTTAGGAGGAAGCACCTGTCCTGTAGCGTTCAGGGAGAACGCGCTCTGAAACCCATACGCTAAACTGAAAGTATCCCCACGCTTAGCGTCTTGCAGCGTGGCCGGAGCTGCCGGGGCTAACGGAGGACAGCTCCTCCCTCTCGCGGTCAGTCGGAAAAGCCTCAACATAAATATCAACTTTCCCCATCGCGAAGGGGCCTCAAGCTGTCCAAACAATGATCGAGGGAAAGGGACAAGCAACTAGCAACATGAGGCGGGCATGGGAACCCAGAACGCACAACACAGAGAAACGCTCCTCTTTATTTTCTCTCATCCTGTGGCTGATGAACTTGGAACCCCCCCGATGTGTTTTCTTAACTCGCCAGGAATCTCCAGGTGATCTTGAGAATTGTTCTCATTCACAACTCGGTCCTCTATTATATCTGTTATGTGTTTTATGTGTGTATCGCTGCTTACGATCACCAGGCAAAGAAATCCTGTTTCCAGGCCTGGCTTTATATAAGTAGCATATTTAAACTCATTTATTTTAGACATAGTTAGTTTAAGTAAGAGTATCTTTGGGAAAGTAAACTGTAATTTGCGCTCGGAATTCTCTGAATGCTCGGAATTCTCATTGCCAGTAATTGTCAACAGTCAAAATGGTGGCCGGCTCTTCAACATGAGAACCACTCACAGCTCAAACAGTGAGTGATGAGGATGCACTATCTCCTCCAGAAATGAATCATTTTAATGCGCTCGTTAAGGCAACAAGGCCTCCCCTCCGAGCCAGTTCTCATGCAGAGAGAGAGAGAAAGGGTGAGCTAGAGAGAGAAGGAAAGAGATAGGGAGAGAGAAATTGAGAGATATGGGGAGAGATAGAAAGGGTGCGATAGAGAGAGAGAGAAAGGGAGAGATAGCAAGATAGAAAAGGGAAGAGATAGGGAGAGATAGGAAGAGCGAGAAAGCGTGAGATACTGAGAGAAAGAAAGGGAGAGACAGAGAGAGGGAGCGCGAGGGAGCGCGAGGAGAGAGAGAGAGAGAGAGAGAGAGAGAGAGAGAGAGAGAGAGAGAGAGAGGAGAGAGAGAGAGAGAGGAGAGAGAGAGAGAGAGAGAGAGAGGAGAGAGAGAGAGAGAGAGAGAGAGAGAGAGAGAGAGAGAGAGAGAGAGAGAGAGAGAGAGAGAGAGAGAGCCTTGCAAAACAACCGCTGTCTTTCAACCTGAGAAGAAGAGAACACTCACAGGGTATAATTGCTTCGCCGCTCTTCAAAAGAGGTCCTGATCTAATTCTCTGGCTTTTACCTGCGCTAGGCGCGTCGCCACATCAAAGCCGCTGAACCAAGATCACAGGTCACCGAACCGAGGAAGATATATCTCATAAGTATTGTTTATTTCCTCATTTTTTTCACCCAGATATATGACTCCTTCACCGATTGACTGCGATCCAGAGTTTAGTTTTTTTCACCATGTCACTCAAAGGCCTCTCTTCCCCCAACGCGGCAGACAACAATTGTCTATCTGAGGCACGGTGTTAGGGCCCTGTGTGTTGTGCTTCAAGGCCTTTCTCTCCTCCCCACCCTCCTCCACCACCTCCTCCACCTCCTCCTCTCCACCTCCTCCTCCTGCAGAATCCATGTCTTGCAGCCTGTTGGAACTTGTTGTCTAAAAGTGCAGCGCTGTGGAGTTGAGTCTCGCAGAGATGTTGCCAGCAGGAATGACTGAACAGTCATCATTATCCTACACTAATCTCTCGGTTTCCACGGATTCTACACAACACGCCGGGCCAGTGACCTTATTATGAACCACGCTGCTTTTAATATAGATTTAAAGACTTTTAAAGTTTCGCACATTCATTTTGCCATCTGGACATTTGGACAAGGGCTGAAAAAATCTCTGCAGCAAAAGTAAAAAAAATCCTTTATATTTATTATGATGATGTTTTCCTTGTAGCATTACCTTTTCGTAAGAATTTAACCTTACATAATGACATTTTTTTTTAGTGCACATTTGACGATTAAAGCCTTGGCACTGACAAACAATCCATCTTCAAGCTCTGACTGACCAGAGATTGCGAGCCTCCATCAAAAGCCCAGACGTGTTTTCATTTACATTAAAAAAATCTTCATGCACTTCTGCACTTTGGGCCGCCAGTTGAAAACGTTCCACCTCCCGTGTTGTCCTGAACTTCAGGGGTGCACAGCCCAGAGCCAAATAAATGTCCCTCCAAGGCTTCCGTGTCGAGCAGCCTTCCCCCTAATTCTCCAACTGTCATGTGTGAGTGAGGCTGTGTGGGCCCGCGGCCCCAGGCGTCAGAAAACATAACGCGATCCTGACTCAAGTGGAGCTCAGGCGTGGATCAGAGCAGGCTAACCCACGCTGTGCCCTCAGGGAACCATACCCCTTCCTACCGCAATGCTGTTAGCACAACAGCTGTGGCAATATCTGAATGAGGGCTGGAATCTCTCAAAACCTTAAGGATGGCGTGATTGTGGTGATTCCGAACCGAAAGGTCCTGGGATCGAAGCCGAGCGTCCGTGGATTTCCTGTGGTAGGCGTCGCTGCGCTAGATGACCCCTGACCCCTACACTGCTCGTAAATGACATCTCATCTGATAGATATGTTTGCTGTAAGTCTCTTTGGATTAAAGTATCTGTTAAGTGACTCAATAGTAGTAGCAGTGGAGTCCTGTACAAATGCTGTGATTGTGGTTATCAGAAGCTGTGTTGAAACAGTCCCTGACAGCAGCGATAAGCAAAGCGCACAGAAAATCACTCCGGCCTTATGAGTCAGACGAGAGACATTCAGCGTTTAGCGTTTATAAGCATTTGAAGAAGAGGGGGCGGCGATCTTTAAACGCCTCGATACAGCACTGCTCTGTCGTCAGCTCATTCATTAATCAAAGCTAGCTTTAGCCCAACTGTCACCGCGGCGGTCGCTGGTGTCTTAGCTCACCCGTCTCCGCCATGGGGATGAGCCGGCACACATTCCGCCGTCTTGTTCAACTGTGAATGGACGGGGAGGTGATGAAACAGTGGAGAACGCGGAGACAATATCTACCAGGAATTTATACATCAGTGTGAAACGTACACCGCTGTCCGCACACCTCACAGACCCACTCCGATGCCCAAATTGATGACGTTTTTTTTTCTCCCTGTGAAAAACAGCATTCCTTCACTCAGAGGTGAACCGTCACCACCGGCTGCTTTCTACTAGTACAGCTCCTAGAACCTAAAGAATCTGAGGTTCTAGAAGCAGAAAGCAATGGAAACGTCGCACTCTGCTTCCTGAACTGCAGATTTTTGCACAGAAACTTAGAACCTGTGAAGTCATTGGTGGTGGATTTTCCGTTTTTCCAAAATTGACTACCAATGTCGAAGGTCCCATTTACGCAATTGTCGTCCACAGAGGTCATGATGCGGTCTGCGGTATCACAACACTTGTACAAGTCAGTACTTTTCTTATAGAACGGAAAAGAGTGTGAAGGTTCCCCTTTAAAAGTGTTGAGCTCCACTGAACAGTTCAGCTCCAGGTAGAAGACACAGACTTGTGTCTTCCCCGGGGTTCCTCCGACATTCCTGCTTCTAATGCCAGCTTGTTCGCCCCGAACAGGAAGTTCAGCTGGTATTTAATGTGTTTGCCTTTATTTGGTTTTCGTTTCGGCATGGCCACAGCAGAGACTCATACCTCCCGTGTGTTTGAAGCGTTGTGAGACACACACACACACGCGGTATCATTAACAAATTCTTTGCACAATTTTAATTGTCAAAAGACGAGGGCGGGGGAAAAGGGTGTCTGATGTGCACCTTTGTAGGGGACAACCTCGCAGTGTGTCTCTGTCTCTGCCGAAAAGCTCTAATAACAAAGTGATAGTGTTCTTGTTCGACATATTCCAATAATTGTTGCAGGGCTGCAAGCTAACACAAGCACGGGACTCAACCCTAAGCCCCCCTTCATGCGTGGAGTGTAATTTCAGATTGTGTAATTTTCTGCTACTCTGCCACACATGTGGTAGAAAGGCCTGCAGGGGGGGAGGAAAACGAGGGTAATTAAAAGCGCGGTGATGATATTTCCCCTGGCTTCCCCTGGATTAGCCTTACTGTCACTGGCTGAAAGGGAGAGAGGTGCTTCTGGACCTCCGGTACTGCAGTGAGGTGCTATCGGTACAAATCCCAGGGCCACTGAGCTCGCTGCCTGAGTGTCTTTTTTGCAGAAGAATGAAATCTGTTTAATGTTGTATTGACGTAGAATATATATATTTTTTAATTAAGGTTGTGAGAAATAAGTTGTGCTTCATGCATCCATTACAACAATCAATAACAGTTTATATATTCTTAATTTCTTTCTTAATTAGGTGAGTGCTGCTTGCAGCTCTCAAATATTGTTCTTAAGTTTTATTCTTTCTGTAGAATAAAACTACACTATCTCTATAAACTTTGGGACCTATCTCCTTTCTCAATTTTTCACCTAGAGACTCCATTCCAATCTTAAAATGTTCATATTAGCTTGGAATTGAGCGCTTATTTTCAGTTTATGAAAACAGAATTTCGATTACTTTTATATATTTTTTAAAAAAAAATACAGTTTAATGGCGCATTTCCACCGGAGGGTGCGGTTCGGTTTGATTCGCCTCAGTCTGGTAGTGAGGGGGCAGTATAGCCCAACTCAGTTCCGAGGTCACGTTTCCACCGCCGAAAGTACCCTTATGGTAGTCCGGATGTCGTTCGCCGTGGCAGCTACGTAAACATCGTGACATCATAGCAGTGCGCCACAGTGTAGCCTGCTCAATAAAAACAACGGAAAAGAGGAACGCGACACATAACCAAGAGCTACCATGGAAGTCGCCCAGCAACAGTTTCGGAACATGTCCACCTCCTTGTTCGCCCAAGCCAAAGTTTTACGAGACATGTCCACTGTCCAGAACAATACCTTGCGAGTACTGTTTGTTTGTTTTTATTCCCATGTCGCCCGGAACAAGTGAGAATTCTGTCGACCAATCAATGGAGGGCGTGTGTAGCTCGAACTTGCCGGTACTCTTTCAGGCGTCTCAGTGAGTACCCCAATGGAGGAGTACTGCGATACGAGTACGGCTCAGTATGGCTCAGTCCGGGTCACGCCCCCTTTTGGCGGTGGAAAAGCGATCCGTGCCGCACCTTTGCGAACCTAACCGAACCGCACCCTCCGGTGGAAATGTGCCATAAGTTCCATGTCGGCTTCTTTTCAGTTGGTCTCATTGATTTACGCTGAGGTTAGGGTTAGAGCGCGAGGACGGCAGGCAGTGCTGCCAGATTGAGCAGTTTCTCTCGCTCGATTGGACTACTTTTTACGACGCTCAGGCAGCGTTGCCAGATTATGCGATTTTCCCGCCCAATTGGACAACTTTTAATAACGTTAGGCTGGAAAATGAGCATAAGCCGAGTAGGGGAGAGACGATTGAAACATGGGATGATTGAAACACAGCGATTTCCCTCGAAAACTACGCAAATCTTTCACGACAAATTTCGGCACTACGTTCAGCACGCAAGACTGACCAACCCACCAATTTTGTTCAAATGTTATCGCCGTGAACCTTTTGAGTGCGGAAAGTAAAATCTTCTGTATGGTAGTTTTTTTTGTAATAAACAGTTGTGTTTTTAGTTTCATGGCATAATAATGTGACAATACCACAGATGAATTAGTACTTAAACCTGTCCTAAAGTGTGAAATGTCAGAGTTTTGAAGTTAAGAGGCAAAAAAGGTTTAAATGCCAGTAGTCGCTGTCGGGACGATTGAAACACTTGTTTGACTTGCTTGGCACCAGTTTGTTGTAAAATAAATAACCGGAAGTTCAAATCCCTAAACATGACTTAGGACAGGGATATACGTAAATTAAATGAAGATTTTGTCGTCCAACTGGTATAAAAGAAGAAAGGTGAGTTTTAATATAGAATATTAATAGAATATATATAGAATATAATATTTATATTATGAGAAATTAGGTGTAATTTTAGCAATGACGAGTACACTAGTATGTTGTCCGGTATGTTGCATAAAAGAAAGAGTAAGGTCAATGTAGTTTCTGTTTCAAATATGCTGTTTAATTCGTCCCACATATATGTGTTTCAATCGTTCCGACTGGGCGGGGCGTTTGAAACAAATGTTAATTTACGTTCAAAGTTAAAAAAAACAGAGCGATAATCCAACTCGTAACTAAGTGAATATTATTGAATATAATTGTTTCCAACCATTTACAATTAAATGGGGGTAATGTTTACATTGATTACTCCATTTAGACTTAAGAAAATCCCTTCACTTCATATAAGCTATTTAACGTTTCTTTATTAATCTATGTGGCTTTATTAGAAAATAATTCGCACCTCCCTTTGTACTGCTCACTCACTGCATTTTCTGCAGGAAATGCATTTTCTAGTTCTTAATTATTTTTCTTATTAAGTAAAAAGTGCATAATGAGTGGGATGTTGTAATTGACCTATACTTCCTTTGATTTAATCCTCACTTTTTTTACACATTTGTATATCGCCGAAAGTGAATCTGCCTCCATTTCATCCATCCATTTCAAAACACTCAAACTGTCTGTTGTAGTGGAACCAGCACATCATGCACACTATGACAAGAACATGACAAAACTCTATGTTCCGAATGAGAATCAGAGCGCACGTAGAGAAGAAATGACAAAGAAAGAGGAATTATTTACCTTAGGGGTGAATACGATTTTCTGGCAGGCTGAAACTATGCGATCGCTAAGACAACATCCATTATTCCTTAACCCCAGAGCCAGTAAGGGGACTAATTAAAGTCGAGTTTTCAAAATAAAAGGGAAACATTTGATTTATGTTTCCATCATTCTGAACAAAGCTTTCTAGAAATTGCTTGATTTATGTTTCATTTAAATTAGATAAACCTGCTTGTCAGAATTCCTATTCAAATTAATAAAGACTAAAATCAAGCATTTTCCCTTCTGATTAGCATTTTATTTTGAAAGCGCACCTTTAATCATTCGTTGGCTTTGCCAGGTATGCTGGCTGCATACCTGCCGCACTCGCGTCACCATTCCTGGAGGGATCTTTGCTGTTAGGGTCCCGCTGTTGCAGATATTTGGCGTATAATGACGGCTATAAAAGCAGGCTGCGTCTCGACTGATCAAGATAAGGAACTGTTGCATTCAGTCGACGCTGAAACCACGACTTGCCGTGACCTAACCTAATGTTGTGGCTGTATTCGCTCTTCAAACATGATTGGCTCTTTCATCTGGAAAGTTAAACAAAGACTGTTGGGTAATATATTTTGTATGGGCAGGGTGTACACTTCTTAGAAGAGGAGTCAATCTTCATCGTGCCGTGACGCATCTGTGGAGGAACTTTTGGCCGAGGACCAATAAATTTGTTTTGTAGCAATCCTAAGCAAACCACACACAATGTAATAATAATAATAATTATAATTATAACCATAATAATAATAATTTGTCAGTAATAATAATGTCTTCAAAGTTAGATGAACAGTCCTAAAACATGCTAATGGTCAAATTAAACAAACAACGCATCTAGTCGTGCTGACATTTCAGAAAGATTCCAGCCCTTGTGGGACCAACGTGGTCACCTGCTGTGACCCACAGTTTGAAAACAAATCAGCAGCCCCTCGACTCTCATCACTTGCTCCATGCCAGATTGTTGAAGATGAATCAACAATGCAATACGCGTCACGCCATGAATCTCCACGCTAAAGAAAACAAACAAACCCAGAGACGGGATGTTTTCCGCGGCCCTTGAGCAAGATGCGCGTCACACGCCGCCACAAGGAAGCCCGTAAATGAGGAGCGGTGTACTGACTCATCCTTTGACTGCACCTAATGCCAAAAGGAAACTAGTTTCTGCTCCTGGAAAGCTGTCTTGTGCCAGTTCAAAACCCCACCTTAATATGAAGAAACATTGAATCCAGGGTGGTTGTGTGGGGACCTCATACTACTCATCATAATCCACGCAACAGAGAGCAACCATAATAAACAGAGGAGTTCTTGCATGATTGAGATACATCTTGAATGACGATGGACACATCGAATCCCAATTTCACCGCTTTTCCATCAAAACGGTTAATAGTTGATTGGTCAAGAGAGGGTCGGCCTATCAGTCCTAGAGCAAGGCACCTCCGAGCGCCTTCCTCCACCTGCTTTATTACGTGCGTCTCTGATGACCTCCCAGTGAGGGGGCTGAGGATCACAGCATCTGTTCAGCGACCGACACCGTCTTCGCCGACCCCATTGAGCTGTTCCCCGTCCATTCAAACACTGACAAAATAATGACTTGGCAGACATTTAAGAAGAGATTTGCATATCAACAGACAGGCGTGTCACCTCCCATTCCATCCCATAATATCCAGTACACTAACACTGTTGGTGTTTGGCCAGCTGCCCTCTCCTCAAGTGTCCATTGAGGCGCAGGAATGCTTTGTGCTGATTATTCGGCCCGTTCAGATCTCCTCTGTCCCTCTCCGATTCAAATCCCCGACTGACATCATCCCTCACAATTGTAAAGGTCTCTTTTTCTCTTTCTTCGCCCTTTCGCCTCAACCACAAAATAAATAGCGTCCAGAAGTTATCCAGGCTTTTCCTTCTTCCCCCTCTCATGGTTACCGGTTGGCTAATGGGGCGGCCTGGCCTCTCGCGGAGACGCAGCAGAGATTTTTGGGGGTGTTGGTGAGGTTGTCGTAGCAACCCAGCCGAGGGGGTGAATGCAGCAGATGTCAGTGTGATCCGTCAGGCCCCAAAGCTTCAAACTCCCACCGAGGAAATGTCTCTCCGTCTCTCTCTCGGGCTCTATCTCCCTCTCCATCGTTCAGCCTCAGTGTGTTGCTCTCAATTCCTCCCTCCATCTTTCCATCCCTCTCCATTGATCTCTCGAACAACATGTCGCTCAATCGATCTCCAGCTCTCTCCTGCTCCCCCTCTCTCCCCATCTCTCTTAATCCCTCTCTCCACTTCTCAATCTCTCCCCATCTCCCACCATTTCCCTCTCCCACCATTTCCCTCTCTCAATAGTTCTCTCTCTCTCTCTCTCTCTCTCTCTCTCTCTCTCTCTCTCTCTCTCTCTCTCTCTCTCTCTCTCTCTCTCTCTCTCTCTCTCTCTCTCTCTCTCTCTCTCTCTCTCTCTCTCTCTCTCTCTCTCTCTCTCTCTCTCTCAATATTTTTTTCTCTCTCTCTCTGTCTCTTTTGCTCTCTCTCTCTCTCTCTCTCTCTCTCTCTCTCTCTCTCTCTCTCTCTCTCTCTCTCTCTCTCTCTCTCTCTCTCTCTCTCTCTCTCTCTCTCTCTCTCTCTCTTCTCTCTTCTCTCTCTCTCTGTCTCTCTCTCTCTCTCTCTCTCTCTCTCTCTCTCTCTCTCTCTCTCTCTCTCTCTCTGTCAATATTTCTCTCTTGTACGTTCTTTCCTGAGGTTAAATGTTTAAGTGGCAAGTAAGTAAAAAGGATTCAATGTGTATTGTTTCCGAGCCAATATTTATTAGCAATAACAGAAATAGGATAAAACAAACCAGGACAGAGTCCACATGTAAGTGAATGGCTTGTTAAATAAAGGTTTGTAAAGATATAGGACATAAATTACTAGAACTCTGTTGTGTTGAACATAACTACAAATAAATACATTCCACAGTGACCTTCGGGGACCAGTCCGATGAAGAAGGGTTGTTTCGGTAGCAAAGAAGATTCTCTGATGACCATAACTTTTACAACTGACAGAATAGATGGCAATTATCACATGGGTTTTGTTTTATATTTTATTTTCCTGAAAAATTGTTAGATGAATTTTTGACATGTAAAATAGTTGTAACATTCCATTGTTACACGATTTGTTGTGGAAAAAAAAAACTGTGGCCAAATAAATCCCCCCTGAATAACGTATTTTAAAAACAGCCACTCAAAACGGGCAGACAGATATCTTTTTAAAAAGCAGAAAAATAAATAAAATACTCATATAAAAAAATAATCTCTTACAAAATATATTCTATCGGCGTTCAAAGTGGCTCCGAGTTTTGTTTTACGTCTGGCTCGTCGTACGGGGTTACGGCTGTGGGGGGGGGGGGGGGGGGGGGGGGGGTCTCACTTCTCACCCAGAACCCCCTCCTGGAACTCTCAGGACCACTAGCAGCAAACTGGGAATGGGCAGGGGGGGGAACAACACTAGCTATCGCGCAATGCTATCGCACAACGCTATCACACAACGCTATCACACAACGCTATCGTCCACTGTTCAGGAGGGGAACACCCTTCACAACCTTCTGTCGGCCTCGCGCGAAAGCTTATCTCGTACGATTGAGTTGATGAACACAAACTAGCGCTCTGGTTAGATTCTGTGTTATACGACATAAATGCAGGTCCAGTGTTTTAAGTTATTTCATAAAAGAAACGCCGACTGAAAAGTCGTAAGTGGTTCGCTAGTGTATCTATGACGCAAAACCCCCGGGTTTAGTCGATCGTGAATTCTCAGTAGTACTTTTGTTCGTATTTCATTAATAAATTATTATTAGTCAAGATCCTATGCCTGAAGATATAAAAGAAACATCTCTACTGCAGTTTGAGGCACTTCAACCCAACACAACAGTGTTGTCTCCCGGAGGCAGAACCAGAATATACGAAATGCGCTCCACATATCCAGGGCGTATTGTCCATGGTTGATGGTCCCTCCGGTGTGGTGGTACAGTCCGACAGTGTCTGGTTGATCTCCCTCTGTGAGGGCAATCTGCTCTCCTGGGAAGAGGGAGCCTACATCTAGATCATCGCGGGGTGCGGTGCTTTGATACTGGGGACCCACACCTCCACCTTGTCCATCCATCTTCTTGTCCAGGTTAGTACTGTGGGAGGGGGGGGGGGTAGGAGACCAGCCACGCGTCCCTTTCTCCAGGGCCTTGTGTCCCACCACAGCAAAACCACACCACCGCCACCACCACCACCACCACCACCACCACCACCCTAACCTCCACGGCCCTGCGACCACGCCGTCCCCAATCCGTAC
>OLKM01001029.1:44699-69699 GCA_900291075.1 Melanogrammus aeglefinus | reverse complement strand
CAAAACAACGTGAAATTACATTCGTAGTTCATTTTTGTCCTAATGTGATTGAATGTGAGGGATTTGTTTGACAGTAAATCAATGTGTATGGATGGTGCATGGATTCGGTTCTCAATAGATCCACGTCAACTCCCTTATTCTAACATGAAGCAGGGAGACACTCAATAACATAGCAGTCCATTCATGCAGACACAAACAGACACACCCACACACACACACCCCCACACACACACACACACATACACCCCATTTTAACGAAGGGAACTCATTTCAGAACTAAGTTCAGACCATCTTGCACATCCTGCGTGGTGATCCGAAGCACTCCTGGTAACAGCGTACCATCAGAAGTAACACTATCAGCCCTAACCCCACTAGTGGTCATAGTACCGGCCAGTAGCTTCGCTCTTCCTGGCTCATAGCTGAGATGCTTCAGGCATCTCTTCATCCCTGCTTGCTAATCCCCAGGGAGGAGCCAGTGACCGACCAATCCCGCGGGCCGATAAAACCTGATAACGGCGCAGACTGATGAGGTGGCGGGGGGGGGGGGGGGATCTCCGACACCAGACCGTCCCACACGCGCAACGCCCCACACGCACACGTGGGACGGGTCGGCGGTGGACGTACCTTGCGGCCCACTTCGTTGTTGTGCAGGTTCATGAGGGTGCGCGCGTTCTGCTTGATCTCGCGCGCGTCCACGAACACCTTGGAGAAGCCCAACCCGTAGCGCACGTCGGCCGAGCAGCCGCCCCACTTCCAGCCCTCCTGTTGCTGGCTGTGGAAGCCCTGCTTGTCCTGGTCGCAGCCGCAGCCGCTCAGCGAGCCCTGGGTGCAGGCGGCCGTGATGGCGTGGGCCACGCCCGCCGCGATGATGGCGTAGGTGAACGCTGCCTCTTTGCTCCCTGGGGGGGGGAAGGGGAAAACGGTAAATTAGACGGATTGCTGAAAGAGTCTTTTGCCCCCCCGGCACCATCTGCCTTCCTTTGCATACTTGGCATATCTTCTCCCGGCCCCATCCTGAAATGCTCTCGCCGAGCCAACTCTGGATTCATTAATCACACGCTTCCCTCCCGCTCTTCCACGTGACGGAGGAGCGAGGCCGCGGAGGCCGTGGAGGCCGCGGGAGGCCGCGGGAGGCCGCGGGAGGCCCGGGCGCAGTGCACCTGAACGCATCGTTAAAGTCACATAACCTCGGGTAGGGGGCGCCCCGGGGGGTTCACCGGGGAGAGTGCGCACCATTAAGGCCTTGAGGGGTTCGATTTCCCGCCCCGCGGTCCTTTGCTGCGTGTCTTCCCCTCTATCGCCCATACCTTCCTGTCTATCTCATACTATCATAAAAAAGGATAAAAACCTTTAAAAGAAAAAACAGTTAAATAATCGTTCTCTGGGGATAAATCAAAAGAGAATTCGCACAGGAAGAAAATAAGCGGACTGTCAATTAAATTTAACGATGTTGAATTATCTTCGGGAGGAGGTGGTAGCCATGGCAACGCGAGCATCCCATAAACAGGCGCTGGGTCAGGAGAGTCAGAAGTGCTATTACCGAGAGAGGGAGGGGGGGGGAGGGGTGTTTTCTATGGGAGGGTTAGTGCGCCGGGATGGCCCCGGTCCAAGCTGGGATCCACCTTGCGGAGGTGGATGCAGGGGCCAGCAGGCTAGTCCTCCCTCCTCCAGCTCCAGCACCACGCTATAAATCACCGGCGCTCCGGAGGTCAAGCGCACACTAATCCCACACGCTCCTCTCCCACGGCAGATGGGGAACATTAAGAAATGCTCAATACTTGGAGGTAGTACTCGCCTAGTGGCGTCTGGAGCTTGCATGCATTGTTTCCTAGCAGGTGGAGGGGGATTGTTTGAGGTGAAGTTTAGCAATTTGCACACATATGCACACACATACACATACACACAAATGTGGATGTTTACTCACACACACACACACACACACACACACACACACACACACACACACACACACACACACACACACACACACACACACACACACACACACACACACACACTCTCACCATTGTCAAAACACGTTATAATGTGCATACAATTATTATGATTATGTACATGCAACACATCTGGTAATAGGCATGCAAAACACATGAAATCAAATATGTTATGTTATGAATGTTGTTATAACCATAACAAAGAAATTACCGTTTTTGCACAACCATAGAACATAAGTTATGGGTCAGTGTTTAAATATATATGTATTTGTCCGCGTGCCGGTTCTATGCTTACCAATTGCTATATAGCCATGGTTCATAAACATGGATTACATGCATACTGTTCAACTACACTTGAATAAACTGAGATAACAGGGCATTTAGACTTAGATAAATAACATCTTGGAAAACAATCGGGTGGTTACATTTGAGCAACATTCCCTAAAACCTTATTCCACGAATTTCAAATAGCTTTCTCCTTATCAGTGCTGACTATTCACTTTAACAATCATACATCAATTTCTTTTTTATATTAAATCGCTATGAATCAGCAGACTTCAGAGGCCAACTATTCTCTACAAGCCATTATCCCACACTGAAAGAAATAGATAAACCTTCAGGAATTAATCAGGCGAGAAAGAGAGCAATTTCCAAAAGCTTAAATGTTGAAATGTTCAAATAGATTAATAATCATTCAAGTGAAAAAAAAAATAACATCTATATCCCTATTATGCAAAAACATTTATTTTAACTGACCCGGAGCAAGGTCGCAGGTGCAGTCTACAATGAGAGGCTATCGGCTGAGATTTGGAGAAAACTGTAACATACCCACTTTCAGTTCTTTTCCAAACACCGTTCTTTCGCCAAGGGCCGAGCAATTCCATCGTCCGTGTTTGAACTGAAACTGGCACTCATTAATGCCCATCTGAGCTCCTTCTCCGATCACGATGATAGCATCGGGCCGGCTCTGGCATATAGTCCTTTGACGCGGGGCCAGACCCGGGATCTTGTTACATATGATGCTCGCTCCCAGTGCCACCACGGACGACAGACCCCTGGTGCAACACAACACACAAAACATTTGACACATGCATGCATAGCTTCAGCATATATTGTTTTGTCTTGGCTGGCCATCCACGTGTCACGTCGTAATGGACACTTGATGCATATAACAATCAACAAATATAATATCAATAAGTTTCAACTAGTCTGAGATCTATGTTCAATAATTAAACAGAAGTTACAGCATTTATATTAAAATTCACTCCGCGTCTTTTATGTGAGGGAGACTGCATTTGAGACATGTTTGATTCAAACCAGATAGACCCCATAGGCGTGGAGCTAAACCCATTTATGTTTCCTTAAGTTTAGATCATGCATGATGCGACCCACTCACCCAATTTTCAAATAGACAATCCCAAGGCACATGAAAAAATGGAAAATCCATCGACGCGTCTTTCTGCTCATGGTGCCCAGCCTGCGGTGGTCCTACTCGGTACTCAGTGAGCTTCTCACTGCAACGCGCTCCCCGCAGATCCAGGTGCTCCGAGACGCAGACAGAGAGAGACACACGTCCCCGGGACGAGCCAAAGTGTGCGGGTAAAACTCTTCCTGATCTCATCGGTGGGTATGTTCGGGGTTCCAGTCTCCCGCTGCATCGGATCGCTTGTTCCCAGGTGAAGTCTGTGCTGGGGATGGTCCGGGGTCTCTCTATCGCCACCTTTCACAGCAGCAGGGCGTGTTCCAAACGGAGTCCCCGTAACACACCGGTAACATTCCCTACAGGTAGAGCGCGCTGTACACTGATCTGGTGAACCTCTGGAACAATGCTGAAGTGTAATAGCTATCACAAATGTCTTGGAAAAACTCCGATAAACTAAATGTATAAACGACTGTGGCATTTGGAACTTTACGCACTAAAGGCGTCTGGTATTTGGGGGGGATAGAATAGTTCAACACCTAATGTGATCGTCGACGTTATCTTCTTCAGAATTGTCTTAATCTATTGCATCCACCAGTGGGTTTAGGTCCGTGTCGTCGCTGACCTGAATCAATGATTCTTGGTGTTTGCGGACCAATTTATTGATTTGATGTCACCCCAAGCCCCGCCCACCCGGATCCGTCACACAACCCAAAACGAGCGCGTCACACAGGATCTGGATTTAAGAACGGGAGCAAATAAGCCCGAATAGACATGCGAGTTAGGCCCTAAGAACACCTGCAATCAACCACCATTATTTAATCAACGAAGCTCTACCCTGACTTAGGTCTCGCTTAACCTTTGATAATGCACCGCTGGGAATCAGTAAAGTCACATAACAGGCCTGTTTGATAATGAATGAGATTTAAAAGGGCTTGTTTCAGAAGGTATGAGCGGGCCGTTCCCGGTGGGGTTGAAAGTGAGCAGCCTGAACAGGTGAGTTCTTCGCCAATACCAAGACGCGTCAATGACCCCCTCTAGTTGCCAAGCGAGGTATTACCGCCACTGGCCTGCAGAGAACCTGTTAGAACAACATCGGTAGCGCATGTTGATTCATGGAGAACTACCAGTTTGATGTTTACTCATTTTCACATTATAAACACATTTATACGCATCTGTTTGTAGTGTCAGTTATTATAATCACTAGACAACCATGGCCTTTACATCACATCCATAAATGGGGCAATGTGAAGGAAATGAGTTGTATAGCCTTGAGTCTAGACATTGTACTACAGGACAATAAACACATTAACCTGATATTGGTTAGAAATAGAGTCTTTCTAGTCAAGTAAGAAACGTATTATAGTAAGATAGTTACATTTACTAAAAGTTATGTAGCACACAGTAAGAAATGTGTTGTATGTGCTGTAGTTAAAAGTGAGTAGCATGTACTTCATACTATAGGCCTACAGTAGTACCATAGTAAGACATTATTTTAGTAATACCGAGTCAGATATTCGTTGTGTGTATTGTAGTAGAATATGGCTTCTTGGTCTGCTCACTAAGTATCAAACCATTATAGTTCATCAATATTTTATTTATTAAAGAAATTTCAAACACCAAAGCAGTTTCATACAATGCCTTACTATCATGCAAAGCCGACCCGTTAATGTTTTAACTGACGTCCACAATGAGGTGAACCGACCACAGGTGATCTTCAAGTGAGGTCAACGTTGTGAGGAGACCCGTCTCCTCAAATAGGAAATCAAAAATCTTACACACACATCTTTCTCCAAAGCATTGATCACCACATCTCACAAGTATGATGTCAACCCAAAGCTAATCCGATCATTCAACACAATGATCCAGTCGTAGACCTGAAGCAATATCACTCCTCAAGGAAGGCAGTAGACTGTGTAGTTATCTTCTGAAACGGGTAAAATCACTACCCTTAAACTATACAATCTACTACCTCACACTGAATGAGCGACTCAAGACGTCTGGGCGGGTGGACGGGGTCGTAGGGCACCAGCGGCCGGTCCGGGCCAGAGGGCACCAGCGGTCGGGCCGGGCCAGTGGGCGGCGGCGGCCGGGACAGAGGTCAGCAGCGGCGGGCGGGGAGCAGCGGCTAGGCCGGGCAGGGCCAGAGGGCAGTGGCGGTCGGGCAGGGCCAGAGGGCAGCTGCAGCAGCAGGGCGAAGTGTCACTGGGACTTTGGGAAAGACAGTAGGTTGAATAGTCATCTCCCAGTGTGGGTGTGACCCTAAAACTATACAACCAACTACCTCATCCCAGAGGCTGAACAGAGCGGCCGTCACACGATTCGTACCCCCAATTTCAGCACCGAGATCGGACTAGTAGGGAGAGAAGGAGCGGTTCCTCACGGGGAACCAGATCCCTAAGATCGGAGCTGGCATGAAAAGAGTGCGTTGGATCTCGTTCTGATCTGAATACTGAGGATTTCCTTTAAAATAAATGTAAATGTGTACGATTGTCTGCTAAGCTGACAATGTTGCACACACATCTGCCTGCACGTATTTTTTTTAAATCGTAGATATATATATATTTACATCTAGTATTATAATCACATGCAAGAGGTTAATGTTCAGAGTGAATATTGTTTTAAATAAGCAGGGATCCACATTCCAACGTGGTCGTCCTAGCATGCTAACAATTTTAGCTAAAAAAAGGTAGCAACATTCCAACGTGGTCTTCCCATGGATGTCCATAGCATGCTAACAGTTTGAGCTAAAGGTAGCCACATTCCAACGTGGTTGTCCTAGCGAGCTAACGGTAGCATGCTAACATCAGTCAAAAATGTTGCCACGCACTACGACTGGCACATATTTTACTATGCACGACTATTCGGGGGAATCTACAACGACGTGTTTTTCCTTCCAGAGCACGGTGTGATAATGGTGAACCCACCTGTCGTCCATGTATTCTCCACCCTGCCTTCCTAATTTCTTATTTTTTTATAACTGTGTTGGTGGGGCGTCTTCTTCTGGTTCTCACGTTGGTCACCAAACCACTTAAGATGGGATTTACCGCCACCTACTGAAGGAGGAGGATCTGGAGATGAATTCAATTAACCATATTTTACATACATGGACGTTTTATTCCAGAAACCTCTATTTTGAGACGATTAAACGGTAAAACACGTTTTTTTTGTTCTGAAGATGTAATATTGTTTAATTGTTTAATTAATTTTAAAACAAAATCTGCAAGATTATGGTGCGGTTACATTTCAAAACTGGTCGCAAAAAAATGAGAATAACCACTAAATAACGGTTAGCCTTTTTTATTTCGGCAATTAGTCACGTTAGAATGCAGTAAAACCGTGAATTTCATACAAAGTCGCACATTCCTGCCGTGTGTGGCAGATATGCTTGTCGGTGTTTCTTACGGTTAAGGTGTCCGCCAGTCTTCATTTCATCGTGTCCAGAGGAGTGAGGTCACGGTGTGGTTTACAGAGTGTCCTCAACAGACGTCTAACACACAGGAGAACCTACGGTATCTAAAGCAGCACAGTACAGTTGAAGGTATGACAGGTGTCTCTCAAACAGAGGCATTTTGCAAAAATGCAAAATTGGGAGGCAGGTACACACTTCCTATGCAATGCACCAGTGTAGTCAGAAAGTGTGTGTGTTTGTGTGTATGTGTGTGTGTGTTACATTATTGTGGTGCCAATGAATTGCTTGGACTAGGTTACAAAAGGTGACATTCTTCAACTCTCAACACAATTACAACAATTAGCCGATATGTTTTGCATGTGGCCCCAAGTACAATCCATAATCCATCTTTAAACAATGCAAACTTGCATTTTGTCACCTATGATAACGAGTTCTCAATATAAATCGCTCAAAGACGATTACACACAATGAGGCATTTGCACAGTGTAAAAAAAAAATGATATTGTGGTTCAACATTCAGCTACGTCCCCTTCCCAATTACCCTATTGATATTTGGGCAGAAAGCACATTTAATTACACATTTCCTTCATTGAAATCGTCCCTTCAGTGCATTTGAACCAGTAGTAACATCAGAAGTGATCCATTTCCTCCACCTTCTACTGAACAGAACAGGACACTTGTCCAGGACACCATAAAAGCAAGTGTAGTGGCACTTTTGAACACAAGATGGCAGTGTTTAGTAGAAAATAAACAAGTCAAACAAAACTCACGTCTACCCTGCAACACGAAACAATGGCGGACAAATGTTAGAAGAAAACATATTTAAAAACAATCAATAAATAAGGTCAGGGGGAATTCTGCAGCATCGGCAGCGAGCAGCTGATTTTTGTCTTGTAATAATGCCCAAATGGTAGAAATGGAAAACTTTGTTAATGGCGTCTCTCTTTTGACGGTCAGGAGGAGTCTCGGCTCTCCGTCGCTCTCTGCCTCATCTCGTGCAGAACAGGCCGCAGGATGGCCTTTAAAGTCTTGTACAACGCCTGGTTGCTTTCCAACTCCCCATCCATCTTACAAAGAACACAGAGACAATGGACAAAATGAGAGCTCGTCACAGTTAATCCTAGTTTATTACTATTAGGTCATTTAGCTGCAGCTCTTAGCCAAAGGGTGTTTTGAAGAGGTTGTAGTAGATGAATGTAATTGATGAGCAGTTAAGGATATGGGCATTTTGCCTCAGGAAGTTTGAATCCCGATATCCGCAGTAGACTGCAGACATCGGGATTCGAACCCACAACCTTTCGGCCGGGAGTCAAAGGGGTCGGCTTAGCTCAGGAGGTAGAGCAGTTGTCTTGTAGCCGTTAGGTTGCTAGTTCGATCCCCAGCTCCTCCTAGCTGAGTGTTAATGTGTCCCAGAGCAAGACACCTAACCCCAACTGATCCTGACGAGCTGGCTGTCGCCCTGCACGGTTGACTCGGCCGTCGGTGTGTCAATGTGTGCATTAACCCATGTAAGTTGCTTTGGATAAAAGCGTCTGCTGAATGCCCTAATTGTAATTGAGTCAAAGCGTCCTCACCACTAGACCATCCGACCCCTGACAGACCTGGGCCCTGAGGAGGGATTGACGTGTGTCGTGGGAATGTGTACCTGGAGTTAGGGCTGGGCGATTAATCGAATTTTTGATCGCGATTTCGATTTTAGCGTCAATCAGAAAATTTACATCATCGAGTCTTTCGATGGAACTATTTTGGATTTATAGAAAGGGCAGAACAACTGGACGCATATCTGTATATCATTTTAGAGAGTGACATTTTCTTTTTGACCATGTTGTGTATTTTTTTAAGGCGAAAATTTCAACGTTCTCAGTTCCAAAGTTTTTTTTGGGGGAGAGACAACGCTGAACAAATACAACATGTTTTCAAACACAAAAATAATCGTTTGATTAACCGTGATTTAGATATTGACCAAAACAATCGTGATTATGATTTTTCCCAGAACCGAGCTGCCCTACCAGGAGCCCTACCTTGGTGAAGCCTCGTATGGTCCGGTTGAGGAAGGCCTCCTCCAGGTCCGTGGGGCTGGGGAGGAGGCCGGCCGCACACTCCAGGATACACAGCAGGGTCAGCCGGTGGCCCTGGGAGGTTACACACACCATGAGACGCAACCGCACAGTCGCACGCAGATGCACGCGCGGACGCAGACATGCACGCCGACACACACGGACACACACACATACGTGCAGAGAGAAACACACGGAGACGCGCACAGAAACACAGGATCACACTAACATACACACACACACACATACGCACACACACACACAGACACACACACACACAGATAGATACACACACAGATACACAGGCACAGATACACGCAGACACACACGTACACAAACATTCCATGCAGACTTAGATATGCACAGACACACACACAGGCACACAAACGCTGACGCTGACTAAACACACACACACACACACAGACCAAACAGGCACAGACACACACACACACACACACACACACACACACACACACACACACACACACACACACACACACACACACACACACACACACACACACACACACACACCGACACACGGACACACGGACACACGGCACACACACAAACACACACACGGACACACGGCCTACCTTCTCCAGGGAGTCCAGCGCCCTCTGGGGGTTGTAGCTGCCGTCCCCCATCAGCATGGCCACGTCGGCCCCGCTGATGACCGGCTCCTTCAGCTGCTCCAGCCAGGACCACATCAGGCCTGACAGCACCACGGGGTCCTGCTCCGCACACAGCCGCTCCCACGCACCCTCCTTCCCGTTGAGGTCCGCCTGGGGACCAGAGGAGGAACAAGGGTCTTGAGATTTGATAAAGGTCCCACGTTATACCGCCTGAGCTGTGTTTTAGAAATCATTTCCCTGTATTCACTCACTCACTATTCCCTATATAGTGTTCATGATATAGTGCACTATATAGGGAATTAACAAACGAGAATTCGGACACTACGCTGAACATTTCTAAACGTCATTTGCGTCAGTAAATGTGATATTTGTGTGACGCAGACAGATGCGCCCACATTGTGTAAAAAAACTAACCAGGCACTCACGAGGAAAGCTGGATGTTGTACTGATGTTGAATGTTACATTTCCTTGATCAAGTTTTTTTTTATTAATTTTGAATGCTACATTTTCTATGTTGAATCCCAAATAAATTGTTGACATTTCTAAACGAAAGCCGGAGACTCCATCCTTAAATGTATTCGTTTTGGCAGTCATTCAGCTTCTTCTTCTCCTCCGGAAAAACACGACCGCATTGCATTGTGGTATACGGGAGTAACACGTAGGGTACATCGTATGTACACTCAAATGTTGGGTATTTTAAGTGCACTATGTAGTGCATGAAATTAACCACTGAGAATTCGAACACCACTCCAGAATGGCGAGCATCCTATCGTTCCCGTGACAGGGAACGGTTTCGAACACAGCTCTGGTGTGCGTGGGATCAGCCGTGACAAGCCTTTGTAAATCGGCCTCTTCCTGTGTTTTGGTGACGTTACAAGTGGGCGTGTCCGCCTAGATGTGTGCTAGGAAGATCAGTCTACCAGCCTACCCAGTGTGACTGTCGCAGACGCCGCTCGTCTATCCGTCGTACATCGAGGTGGACACCAGGGATCGACCCATATGGATGTTTTAGGGCCGATTCAATACCGATTATTTTTCATCAGCCTTAGCCGATAACCGATACGCCGATACCGATTTTCTAGAGCTGATATTTGGAGCCGATAATAACCTGGAAATCCAGAGTTCTCGCGAAAGCACAATTTAAATTTGCTCAGCGAGTCACTCTGGGAACGAGCGATATACTCGTGTTTATTCTGGGCCTCCCCTGGCCCAGAACATTAATCAATCACATCGATGTATCAATATAGGCGGGCTAAAAGCGTTGCTGTTTTACCGACCGGATACGGCAAGAGTCAAGAGTCTTATCTATTGGTTAGCTCCACTGGTCTGGATACGTCACCCCTTGTATTCTTCTGATTGGTCGTAGGGTTATCCTAGTAGACACGCCCTCTTGTGATGTCAGAAGAGGCCGATTTTCGAACCTGCTTGCAACGGCTAATCGCGCCCACACCCTGTGGTATAACATGTCACCTTTAAGTCCACATAGGAGCATTGTGCACGTTCAAAGCTGACTCAGAAAGGACGTGTGAACGGTTTGTCTGCTTGTGATGGTTACCGTACCCTAAACGTTCCGGGCGCTGGACTGGGCCCTACCTGCCACGCCGACACCTTGCTGGTCAGCTCCCGGCCCCTCAGCTCCATGGCCAGCGCCCGCGCCACCAGGAGGCGCCTGGCGTCCATGGGCATGTCCGACTGCAGCCTGACCACCAGGGGCTGGCTGGGAACCTCCAGGACGGCATCCCCCCAACCGCCACCTCTCCCCGCAGACGAGTCCCCTCCTGGGGCCACGCCGGCCGCCTCCGGGACCCCTGGACTCTGACCCCCCCCGCCCGGGTGATGAGGGTGTGAGGGACGCCCCGGCCCGCTGCGGCTCAGCTTCCTGTGCGGCGGGGAGGAGGGGAGGGGGGGGAGCGGGAGAGGAGGCGGAGCTCGGGGGGCCGCTGCTGAAGCTGCCGCCGCAGTCCGGGTCCCGGGGGGGGAGGCAGCGGAGGGCGGGGCGCGGGTCGCACGCCGCGGCGAGGGCGGTGTGGGACAGGAAGGGCTTGATGAGCCCATCGACGGGCAGCAGGGGGCGCTGCAGGTGGGGGCGGGGCTCGGGCTGGTAGAGGGCGGAGTCGCTGTAGCTCAGCCGCCGGTTGCCCGGGAGGGGGGGCACGGCGGGGACGTTCCAGGTGGGCCCCTGGACGACGGCGCCGCTGCTGCCGGTGAGGGGCCGGACCGGGGGCCCCGCTAGAGGCAGCGGGGGGGGCGGGAGGCCGGGGGGAAGGCACGGCGACGGGGGCGGAGCCATGGGGATGCCCTTCCCCCTCATCTCCTTCCCCAGCTGCTGCAAGGCCTGCTGGGACACCGTCTTCTCCACCTCCGCCGCCAGGTCGGGGCGCGGCGGTGGCGGCGCGGCGGCCGCGGCCCGGCGGTCAGCCGCGAGGTCGAGCAGCCGCCGGCACGCCAGACGCACGATCTTGGGCACGTTCTTCATCTGGCGCGCCTCGTAGCCGTGCAGCAGGTGGCGCTGGCGGGTCAGGTACTGGGAGAGCGTGACGGCGTGGTGGCCGGCGGGCGCCGCGCAGGCGAACACGCTGCGCAGCGGCACCAGGAAGGCGGCGAACTCGCGCACGCAGAGCAGCTGGCCGCGCGTCTGGATGGAGTTGGGTCGCTTGGCGCGGACGAACAGGATGGCCTGGTCCGCCGTCATGCGGGCCGTGAAGACCAAGTAGCAGGCCAGCAGCACACCTGGGGGGCGGGGGAGGTACTACGGGATGAACTGGTGGGGTGACTCATGTTGTCATAGAGCAGAGCCAATGAATGGATGCTGATGAAGCTTTAAAACATTTTATTTTATTTATATATATATTTTATGTATATATATATATATATATATTATATATATATATTGTGAATACTGTTGATAATGTTGTTGTTGTTTTGTTTTTTATTTTTATAGAACTGTGCAACTCGAGGACTGCTCCAAACAAAATTTTGTTGTCTTGTACAATGACAATAAGGATTATTCTATTCTATTCTATGAGTAATAATACTAAAAACTGTAATAAATAAAAATACACTAACTACACTAATAAATAAATACACACTAAAAAACCTAGCCTAGGTCTAAAAGCCCAAAATAAATAATGACTAATAGATCAATTACGGTTAACAATAGAACATCTACAATTAAAAATGTATACTATAGATTATAAACTACCATTTATTAAATTAGCACAGGCTTTAAATGACAAGTTAAACATACTTGAACAGTTGTGTTTGAACAGTTGTGTTCCATCACTGCTGCTGCCACCCACCTGTTCTGCCCAGACCTGCATGGCAGTGGACGGCCATCTTGCCCTCCTGAATCGCGAAGGACATGACCTTCACCATGTCCAAGATGGTGGTCAGGGAGGCCACGCCGTAGTCCTTCCACCCAAAGTTATAGAAGTAAACTGAGAAGAACCAGAGGAAAAAAAGTAAGACATCAAGAAAGAAAACGTTACGGACACGACGCAGACATCTCTAAGTTACGCGTTTCCCTGCGTCCTAAACAATGGTTTAGGACGCGTGCCAAGTGAGGTGACTCTCTGCCAACTGGGAGAGCTCGAAGATCTCTCCGCCGAATGTTAAAGAACACAGTTTACGTGACAGCGGGGAAAGCGACAAGGACAAATCGGGTCAAATCAAATTTGTGGCACGATGTCAGCAGAACCTGCCAAAACAGAGCTAAAAGCTATAGCTCTGGGGACTGTCTATGTCACTGGCAGAAAGGCAAAGGGCATTTTAAAACGTACACTCAGCGCTCGCTATCGAAAGGGACGTCAGGTGAACCGAGCAGACGACAACACAAGGGGAACAGGCAGCATAAACGACTAACACCAACAAGCCAAGTCGAGCCACCATGCACCAAAGCTAGATCGACAAATAGACAGTTCCTAGCAACAGTCGCCCAGGTCCCCGGGGGGAGGCCGAGGAGCTGAGAGGGGAGGGTGTGTCGGATACCCGACACAGCCGGCACTTTCGCCCGGAGGCTTGTTGTTGAATGTCAAGCAGTAGGTAAACACTCCTCGCTGAGCCGCGCGACTCATCCAGCCCTCCGAGTGGAGGTCTCAGGGGAGCTCATTAGCGGCATGTCTTGAATCATGGGCTTTAATCCCTTGACATTCACCAGTAGCAGCGAGGGGAAGGAGAAGTGAAATGTGCCTGGAGAGGTAAAAGGAGGGCGGACGACGACAGAGCGCCTGTCATCATGAGACGCCTCTTGAGCAAGGATCTGCTTTAAAGAGTAGAAACCTTACCGAGGGAATAATTCTCTGTGGGAAAATGACCTCATTTATAATGATCACGCAAGGCGAGAGACTTTGTTGGCACAATAAGCAAACAGACCCCAGACAGCTAATATTTATACATCAATCACAGTCCCATAGCCCACAAACACAGAGTGATGATCCACTATACCTATAGATGACTGAACGAATTATGCTACATTTTGAAGCTGTTTTAATCCAAAGCATCTTACAATACCGCAAGTGGCTCTGTTCTTAGCTGGGCCATCCCCAGTGGGAACCGAACCCTTAACTCTCGTAGCGTTAATGCCCTTCTCTACAAGTTCAGCCCGACCGAACCACAACCACAAACACCCCGTCTGGCCGACACACAGACCTCCCGGCCCCCAGTGTGTAGGCCAAAACCACATCACACCATTCACATGATGTCACCTCCACTCCCAGCCACCATCATCGTGATTCTTCCCCATATCAACAACATCCCCACTTCGGCTTTGTTATTCTTCCATTTGTGGTCCAGAAACACCGAGATGGCGGGGCTTGAAAACCTGTTTTATCGATCTTCAGATCACGCTATTTAAATTCCCCTGTACCCAGAGCTCAGCTACTACGGACCGCATGAGGAAGGGGGAGGAAGGGGGAGGAAGGGGGAGGAAGGGGGACTCACTGCCGGCCTCCATGAAGGCCTCCGGGCGGTAGGTGAACCCGCTCTGGGGCGCCAGGCTGTTCCCACAGCTGGCGTGCTCCCCGGGGCGCTGCAGGTTGATCACCGTCTTCAGGCCGCACCTGGTCACCAAGACAACGCAGCGTCAGCCTGTAGCGATCACGAGCTAACTACTGCTAAGCATGTAAAGCTAGCATGTAAGGACGTAGCGCTGAAGTGCATTTGGAGTTAAAGAGTGCTGCTGTTAGCTGTTAGCACGTAGCGTTTGCATGCTAACATGTAGCGCTTACGACACAGCATATACTGGTGATTGATCATATAGACATACCGTACACATATATTATGTGGTTCATATAATAAATGTAATCAATCTATTTGATGGGAGTATCCACACAAATGTTAGTAAGATGATCTATACAAATCAAAAGGGAAAACTATTGAAGTGTGCAGTAGAAGGAGCCATACCGTACCTTTGGAATTGCTCTATTACGTTATATTTTTCGATGATTTCAGTTGAAGGCCTTGCCATAGCGAGCAAGTTGTCTGTGATCCTGAAAGAGAAGGTAGTGCATCGGGTTGATCCCAGCTAACCAATCATATGGTGTGCAGCACCAACTATTAACTTTGTGAAGAGAAGGCGTATGCATGATCAGTGTGGTCGCTATTGAAATTTCCCTCCATTTTTTTTCCATCGTTACAACCTCAGTTATAACTATGAGTTATGCAAAGGAAAGGCAAAATTAAATATCTGTTACTTGTGAAAGAGTAAGGGGGAACTATGGGAGACCATCCCTTCCGACAAAAGAGGAATCATCGATGTGAAAGGGAAGGGG
The DNA here is from genome assembly GCA_900291075.1 of Melanogrammus aeglefinus. Lineage (NCBI taxonomy): Eukaryota > Metazoa > Chordata > Actinopteri > Gadiformes > Gadidae > Melanogrammus > Melanogrammus aeglefinus. Next base: position 54,455 of record OLKM01001029.1, on the reverse strand, counting down.
CAGGGATATTGATCAAGTTAATGATTTGTTCCTATGGGAACCATGGCTGCATGTAAAAGAGAGAGAGAGAGAGAGAGAGAGAGAGAGAGAGAGAGAGAGAGAGAGAGAGAGAGAGAGAGAGAGAGAGGAGAGAGAGAGAGAGAGAGAGAGAGGAGAGAGAGAGAGAGAGAGAGAGAGAGAGAGAGAGAGAGAGAGAGAGAGAGAGAGAGAGAGAGAGAGAGAGTAACCTCCCTACTGTATCTGTAGGAAGACACAGTAGGGCGTTTGCCCTTTAAAGAGTAGAATTTCAAATGAAAACATAATTGGGACATTATTTATGGCTTCCTACATGATGTCATGCAAGACACAAAACAGGGAGGGGATGGAGAGCCTGGAGCTAGAGAGATATATGAGATGGAGAGAGAGCGAAAGCGAGAAGTGCAAGAGATCAGCGAGGTGAGACACAAGATACTTGGATTCAACAAGCAGAGAGCGGAATAAAGCCGTGCCCTCTCGCTTTCAACACCAACTCATTACTAATTAAGCTCTCCAAGTTACTCTGAATTACTAAAGCCGAAATACGCTAAATATCACGTCACCAAATTAAAACGCCCAAATTAAACTAAATGCGATCAAAGCTACAAATCGACTCCAAAACAAAGAACGAGAGAGCAGAACGACTCCAAAACAACAACAACAACAACAGAAGCCCTGACGGACTCTGCCACGACGGACTCTGCCACGACAGAGACCACCCACTCCACAGTAGTAACCGCTCGTGGGCCGAGAGACCCACCAGGATGAGTAGAGGCCCTTCACGGCTGCTCCTCGTCGCTCCAGCGCGAGGGGTTCTCGTACTTGCAGGCCTTGCCCCCGCACGCCATGGAGCACTGCATGTGTCCGGGGATGACGTGGCGCAGGGTCTCCCCCATCTTGGTGTACTTGGCCGTGGGGACCCTCGTGCTGGCTGCAGGGTGGAGTGAGACGGACCACAAAGTGCAACATGAGACAGTGATAAAGACAAGGGTTTCTACACCGGGCGCACAGCAATGCTATGATGACCGTGTTTGATAATGTCAAATATGAGGACTCCCAACGACGGTCCACCCTGAACCACTCAGTCATGCAACACTAGAAGACGCTTTCATCTATAGATGCTTACAACAAGTCTCACAACAACAATCGAAGCGCACAATCAAAAAACTAAAGAAGCAGTGGAACCACCAACACTAAAAACGTGTCAGCAAACAGCAAACACCTTTCATGTGGGAACATGTATTCACACTACGGCAGCCTTTAGTTTAAACACAAACGCCGCTCAGACTGCGTCACGACGGACTCCTTGCCCTCGCGCCGTTTAAAAAAGGACAATCCTTAGAAGGACAATACCAGACATCAAGCCGCATCACAGCGCAACGTGCAAGCCTGAAGCAAACGCGGCAATGAGCAGCGGCTCGCGGCGGCGCGGCGGTCATTACATCTCCCGGCGGGGGGGCACTCGGTCGGCCCGGCTGATGGTGCTGCCGGCCGTGGTGGGGGCGGCTGGAGCTGCTCCAGACTGACCGCCACCATCACTCTCTGGGTGGAGCAGGGGAGCAGCTGGAGGCCGGCGCTGCCGCTGCACCGCCGGCGCCGCGGGGTCCGGCTCCCGCCCCGGCGGAGCAGCACCTTCAGCAGGACCTCCGAGGCAGAGTGTCGGCGGTCCGGGCGTCGCCGCACGCCGTCCGCCGCCGCCGCCGCACCCTCCCCCCCGGCCAGCGAGCGGCGCCCGCTGCGGTGCATCCCGCAAGGTCAGCCGCACCGGGGGAAGAGCGAGAGCCAGCGAGAGGGAGAGAGTGTGCGAGCGAGTCTGGGGGTACCGCTGTGTGTGTGTGTGTGTGTGTGTGTGTGTGAGAGAGTACGAGTCCTAGAGTGCGTGTCTGTGTCTGGGACCGCCGTGTGAGAGTGCGTGCCTGTGCGGGACCGCCGTGTGTGTGAGAGTGAGAGACGAGCGAGCGGTAGTGGCGCCGTGTGCAGCAGACGGGCGGGTTGTCCGGTTGGGGGCAGTGCCCGGCCCGGTGACTCACAGCCGGAAGCCAGCGGTTAGAGAAGGGGGGGGGGGTGGCCAATAGGATCCGCTGCTTCCCACCCGCGACATTTGCGGCGTTGTCATGACAACCACCTATGAAGGCATCACCGGGGAGGCGGACGAGAGTCGGGGGGGGGGGGGGGGAGGAGGTGTCCAGGGAGGCGTGCACGTCGTAAAACACAACGGACACACTCACTAACACACACACACACACACACACACACCTACATCATTGATTGTTGGGGGGCCGTTGTGGGAAAATGATAAAAACAGCCCCTGTTTGATCTCAAGGCCAGATGTGGGGGTGGTGAGAGTGCCCACTACACATCCCGCGCGCACAGACAAGACTATTCAATCAGAGGTTGCTCTCGCTGCTTTTCCATTACATCAACGACGTCTGAGTGGTTTATATAACTCGGAGAGCGCTCTCATGTGACAGCCAAACAAATATCGCTCAAGGATTCCCAATTGGAAACGCTTTCTCTGGATATTGTGTTACAAAAGCCCGCAATGAGATGACTCCGACGGGGCCAAACGTATTGGCGGTCTCATTCCATGTGTGCTTTTGATAAAAAACGTCACGAAGCAGCCACTACGTGCACCGTGTTGACAGATGAACACACAAAAGACATCGAGGAAGACGTCGGTGATGAAATATGGATGGATGGATACGGCCAGTGTGACTGTGAACCCGTGCGCGACCACAAACCCCCACGGCCCCTCAGAGGGAATGAGCTCAGCACTAGGAGCGAGAGAAGAGGCTGACCCATGCCGCGAGCTCGTTAATGCTTCAAGTACCTGATCTCACCTGGCCCTGTTTTAACACAAGGGACGGTGTAACTTAACAGAAGATAAGGTGAAAATGTAACACCACGAATCACGATATCGTTCCTTAGCACCTTGCTTTCTGGTTGTGTACCTCATGTAGATATCATAAAACATTTCCAGTTCCATTCTGTTGATTTTTTTATTAGATTGACGATATTGCAGCTCAGATTGTATGTAATGTATATCACGCTTATTATGGCAGTTGCTTTTTAAAGTGGAAATCCCAAAGATTTTAAATTACATTGAAAAATGTCATTTAAAGAACTATCCTTCACTGAATGTGGCAAGACGGACCAATATGATCAAAGCAGACTGATATAGGAAATGAGCCAGCATACCCCCTCCCACGAAATCGTTTCACATTTAAACCAAATTTATAATAATCCATTTTCCTCCCAGTTTAGCAAATGGATGCTCAATGACGCCCGGTAAGTCCCCTTAATAAAATATGCATCAAGCTAAAAAAAAGTCATACAATTTTAATTTCAAAGGTTGATATCATCACCACCAAGTTGGTGTACAATCTCTTTTTAGTCCAGAAAAAAAAACAAGCATCTCAACACAGGCCAATATAGCATGTCTGCATTAAAGTCCCAATCATCACACAAAACAATAAAACTCCATTCCATAAAAAACTCCATTCCACTCAGACAACATAGCATTAAACGGGTTCCCTTCTGTTGGTTTATGAACCATGAAAAACTCCAGCCACACACACACACACACACACACACACACACACACACACACACACACACACACACACACACACACACACACACACACACACACACACACACACACACACACACAATCAGTGGAAACCATCAGACACCATCCACAGAGCGAGTAACAGCACGTCCTCCACAAGGCTCACCCCAGCGACCGGCCGTTCCCCCCTTACCTGTGTCCATGTCTGGGTCGATATCTCCGCAGCAGACTCCACTGGGCGAGTAGGGCAGGTCGCTCAGCACTCCGACAGCGGCTGCCATGGCAGGGACTGCGAGGTGGGGATAAACATGAGTCAGGGAGGGGGTGGAGGTGTGGTGGAGGAGGAGGAGGAGGAGGAGGAGGAGGAGGAGGAGGAGGAGGAGGAGGAGGAGGAGGAGGAGGAGGAGGAGGAGGAGGAGGAGGAGCGGGGGGCGTAGGAACATACAACAGAAAGGCACACAGGTAAAAGGTTTCCGCTGATGAGGCAGGGGCAGCCACTCAACGCGTGAACCAGCTCTGTACCACGACAACGGTGGAGTCAGGAGTGTGGAGCTGAGAGGGGGTGGGGGGGGGGGGGGGTTGCAACCTGAGCTGGCGTGTCACAAGATCATGTGTCAGGCCGACCGTCGCACCTCTGGGATCAAGGGAGGGGGGGGGGGGGGGGCGTGGTCCAGGGAGGAGGACAGCAGAAAGTGGGGCGAGAGAGCCGTGACCAGCAGGGACTCAGATCTCGCCAACACAGCAGCCAATTAAAACATGGAATGTGTTGTGTGTCGCAGGCCGTCGGTGCGTTGCTAATCTGTGCATTTGCAACGCGATCCTCCTCACGGCAGGAGTGGGGAGTTTCAAGCCTAGCTGGTGGCGATGGCACGATGCCACGTGGGGTTAATAATTGATGGTAGGCTGACACTGAGCCACAGAGGGCCTGACAGCAGGCGGACAGAAGAGGCTGCCTCCTTGATTTGAACATGTGATTTTACACCAGACTTGTGCCGTAACACAACGCTCCCAGACCGTCTGTGTTACCGGGGCTAATAAATGATCACTTCACACACCAGTGGGTTCACAATGGACTGGAGATTTGGTTGATAAGTACGTACCATAATTACAGATGGATACTTTACATTATTAACCAACTGCTATTACTACGGTTTACTCCTGGGATTTGGATGAATGCATCCTAGCAGGTGCTTTCATCCAAAGAGAATTCAGACGCATGTCATTAAGGAGAAGGTAGAGGTCAGGTGTTCACACTAGAGTGGGCTACTGTTTAGGCTGAGGACATGAAACAGCCAACATGCTTTAGATATCAGGCGGTTGGTTTAGCTCAAGAGGTTGAGCGGTTTGATTTGACTGCAACTGGAAAGTTGATAGTTTGATTCTTGCTCCTCATAGCTGAGTCAGGTGAACCTGAGCAAGACACCTCACCCTAATGCGGTCGCCTTGCATGGTGGACTCTGCCATGATCGTGTGTTCCTTCAACCTGTAAATCGTTAAGTCTGCCATGTGCCCTGAATGTAAAATGTAAATGTGATCAGCAGGCTGCTCTAACGGGTAAACACATAGGGTAATCAAGAATCTTCAAGCTCATCCATTGATTTAAAAAAAGCTTGTCCACACACATCCAACACTTGCTTCACAGTTCTCCCCCAGGATCTTACGTTGGGTTCGGTTTGTGACACTCTGGTGGCACTGGGGGGGGGGGGGGGGGGGGGGTGCTAGGAATGCTGGTGGCGGCTGCTGCCAGCCCGGCAGACAGCAGGAGCAGTGTGGGAGGGGACAGCCGTTTCCACCAAGCTCGCTGTCACAGTAGCATTCCTCTTTGCTGACCCCCGATCTCACAAACTGACTGAAGTGCTTAATGTAGCTCCAGAGTTACATTTAGAGCATGCTTTGATTAGATGTGCTTTCTCGAGTGTAAATTTTGACTAAAACTTCCTTCCTCCCTTTTTGGGGGATCCTTGGACAGCCAGATGACAATAGAGATGTACATGTTCTTTCAAGGATGAAAGACCTTCCAATACCCCGTACGTAGATCAATATGTTGACTGCAAAACTCTAAAACAACCTAAACATGATGCATAATGATAAAGTGATGAGTAGACACTGGGGCGTCGGTAGTCTGTGGGAGGGCGCCCTCTGCTGGAGGAGCCGAGGGCTGGATGAGACTATATCTCTTTATCTTATAGAGAAATACACACACAATCAACTAGTACATCGATAGTACATTCGACTTCATCACCACGCATTCATTCATTTGACATGTGCGTTGGCAGACATGAATCATATACATGTCATGTAACGTTTAAGTTTTGGGTTATCTTTCGACATACGCGTGGTTCTGTGATTAAATCACAATGGTCACTGAAATGCAGTATATTTAGTATTTCGGATGAGAAACACCAGGCGTATGCCTAACTTTGTACTTCAGGTTTAAGTTAGAATTGGACCATCAGACCCCATGCACAGGCACTGGTTTGTACAATGTCCCTGATTTATCCTGACAGACCACAGACATGCATCATTCTTCTTACTAATGTCCAGCATTAGCTTTATCATAAGAGGCTCGCATTTCTCATTTTTATCTCCAAGCACGCATGCATGTCCACTCAGAAAAGAGAAGCGACTGGAAACACACCCAAACTAGTCTGAGTGGTGCTGATGCTGCATGCTAACGGGGTTAGCACGCTAGCGCTAGGTAAACAGACGATGGTCGGCCTAACCTACCTTATCCGTCTACTGCAAATCAGCTTATATCCTTCGGGTTTTCAACAAAGATATCAAATACTCATCCGATATGTTGGCGTTACACATTTTTACACAAATAAACAAACATATGGCACAATAGAGAGCTGTACTCGTCGTAATCCGCATCGTTCGGACAGCTAGCCTAGCTAGCTAACGAGCTACATTAGCAGCCTGACATGTTGTGTTGTGATGACGCGGTCACGTGACCCCATCCCAGTGGCCGCCCTGTGGTCATCAGCCGGTGTTGCCAGGTTGGGCGGGAAATCTGGCCCAATCTGGCAACACCGGTGGTCATCACCCACTTACACACTCTGTTTAAATTTGAAACCTGAACAAAAACACATCTGATGGTTTCCAGTAGCTGAAATGGGAGGATTTAATTTTAGGGCACTTTTTGTTTATTAATGAATTGCTCATAATTGTGATTCAGTTCTTTGAGTGTTTTAATAGGCTGTTTCAAGATTTGAATTATGCATGCCTTGTGGTCAAATCATGGGTTCTGCTTTGATTTTTAGTTTGGAGCTCCCAGTTTAATTAGGCTGCATATTAATTATTAGTAACTTGCGTTTGCAGTTCTGTTTCCACAGAGTAGGCCTAATTATTTTCCATAGTGCATTTGGGGAATTAAGTCCTAACCCAAACCTATTTTGGTGGAGAAACCTAACAATCAAACAAATAGAAAATATAAATGTTTGTAGATCTAACTTCATTGATCTTATTTCAAAGCACAAATGATCAATGGCAATTGAAGTTGCAGAAGGAAGCATTCATGGTTCACGCGCATTTGTGAACTTATGAAGATTAAATGGTTAGCAGGCCTCCTCTGTATTTTGTCAGTGTGTCATATTACCACCCTTAATTTGAACGATGAATCTAGGATTTAAAAGTTTACATTATGACCCGCAGTGTTAAAATCACAACATAATTTCCCACAATAATTAAGAAATGGAAACTCACTCAGTATAACAATTAATAGCCCAACCGAAATAAGCAAAATAGTATCTTAGATGAGACGTCGTAAAGAAACGAGTCCCTAATTATCTGTTGGTTTTATATTTGATTTTGTCTCTTTACGAGCCGGTTGCTCTTAAAAGCAATCAATTTGATGAGACCATGTCATCCATATCAAGTTATCCCGATGAAAGCCTATACTTAAAAATGATAAATAAGAAAAAACTGTTCCTGAGATGAGTGTGTAGACATCAGGGATCACCTCTGTGCTGGGAGTCAAGGACATACCGGCACCTTTCGAGGGTTGATTTCACCCCATTCTAATAGCAAATACAGGTAATTAGTAGGCTAAGGCTAATTTGACTTTGATAAGACACGAATTAAATATTAGCCTATTTCGAATTCTTCGATCTTACTTTTCTTATTTTTTGTCGTAGGCCTACTCGAATTAGATTTGAATCAGTTTAGCCCTCAAATCAAGGAGCCTAGCAAACACGCTACAGATCTGTCTTTTTAGAAAGTGGTCTTCAGGAGATTAAAGAGTTAACTCAGATGTTTCATTCTTGATATAGGTTGGTCCTAGAGGGACTATAAGCAGAACAACAAGTTATGAACATCTATTCTGGAATGAGAATATAAAAAAAAAAAATCCAACTCGAATATCAATAAAATATGTGCAGGCCAATCCAAACATACAGACCGAGATTTCAATCAGAAACAAATCTCCAACATTGAGTCGCAACGATATCTTCTTCAAGACATGCAATGCATAAGAAGTTAAGGGCTTTACACCTACTGTGGGTCGGGGAGGCGAGAGGACGAGGAGCCGAGAGTCGATCCCTGAGGCGGGCGGGGCTTAAGGTCCGCACTCATAAGCCCCTCAACTCCTAAAGTCAGTGTCAGGTGACTCGCTCCACGGCAGACCAAGGTTAAGAGCTCTCTCTGCACAACATACTGCATGGGAATAAACAATGCGCTTTGGGTCGCTTTTGTTCAACTCATAGTAACAACAATTGAAACATTTTAAAGCCACGTAAACTCCGCGCTTAGCCCGAGGACCCAGGGACGCACCAGAGTTTGGGACTTTTGGACGTGTTGCCTTTCTTTCTGTTTCATTTACGCTCGGGGATGATTTAAGTTTCCCGAGGAGAGCACAAGGGATGTGAGCCTGGAGAACACTTCTTGGCGTTAAAGGAGTCATCGCGTTAAAAGAGAATAAAGGGAAAGCGTTGAGTCATTTTGGGCGATCCGATAAAATGCAGCATCCCTTGGATATGGGAGCGCATTACTACCCGCCCGAAGCACACCCCGACCACCGGTCGCACCGCTACAGGAGTTTCATGATCGAGGAGATCCTGACCGACCACCCGGAGCGCAAGGTGTCCACCCCGGCCGGGGAGCTGCTCAAGTTCGGCGTCCAAGCGCTGCTGTCGGCGCGGCCGTTCCACAGCCACCTTGGTAAGACAATGCTCCATATGGCTGATGTTGGAGTTTAGGTTTTAGAGCACAGACTAGGCTAGCATTTTTATTTCTCAAATGTACAGTCTGTTAATAAATGTGTGCTTTTTCTTCTTTAAATAAAGAGTTTTCCTAGTTGGTTAACTTGGTAAACGCTGCACTCAGACAATAAACCCTTTACGTAAAACCGATGTAGATTTTTTATTTTAAGTTTAGATTAGAAAAAGGGAATGTTTTTTTTAATAAAATACGTATGTAGGTTTATTCAGATTTGAATGTCTAAAGATAGGGATTCAAACTCCTTCTATTTGGGATAAAACGTAACCAGCTTTTATTCAAATTCGTCCTTCAAAAACGAACCCAATGTGAAGACCTGTATGTAAAGTGTTTTGTATGGTGTTACATTTCTATGAAATATTAACCAGGAAATACATATAAAAAAGAGCCATAATAATATAAATTCTTACTCAGCGCGCCGATACGGATTAAAAACATGTTTATATTTGCATTAATCCTAAATTACCTCTCCAAATAATTGTAGATGGGTTATGCCCTTCTTGAAAAAAAGAAAATCCTCATTCGAAACTAAACTAAACTATGCTGAAAGTAACTTAACTAAAACGTTCTGAGTTTAAGGAAACATATAGTGAAAGCATCCTGGTTGTAATTATTTAAAATAACAACAGGACCACAACTCGTTCCTTTTGGCCTCTAACGGATCTGGTGCAACTTAAATTATCCCAAAGGCGCATTGTTTCTAAAGCCTTATTTAGAAAAGCCTTAAATAACCAATAGCCACTGAACACACAATGTAGACTAAGGCTATAAACGAGCTGACTTTTCCACGTTGTTCCTTTTCTCTCTCTACAGTCTTAAAGGCCGAGCAGGCAAGCCTCCTTAAGTTCCCCATGTCCCCGCTCTCTTGCTCGCTCGGGCCCATGGGCTCGCCGCTACTGTCCGGGCCTCCGGGCATGCAGCTCGGCTCTGCGTCGCACCACCTGCCGCTGGATCTC
>OLKM01001029.1:32199-39699 GCA_900291075.1 Melanogrammus aeglefinus | reverse complement strand
GTTCTCAGTTTCACTTAAAGAAAACAGGTCTGACATGGACATCTGTATAGTACACACACACAAACGCACGCACGCGCACGCACGCACGCACGCACACACACACACACACACACACACACACACACACACACACACACACACACACACACACACACACACACACACACACACACACACACACACACACACACACACAGACATATGATCCCATCATCATCCAAGCAAATGTCCAATCAGTCGCTGTCAAGTTTACGTCAAGGCCAAATCGTATGTAGATTAATGACACGTGAGGTCTACAATAAGACTTCGCTTTAGTCTAAAGATAAAATATCCCCAAAACGTAGGCTATACAATACACCAAAAAATAATAATGCATGAATTTTTATATAATCTAATATAGGCCTAATCAAAATAAATTTAATTAAAGTTGAATATATTCAATTTATAAGACCATATTTTATTATTAATAAGGGTTAGTATCGTTATTGGCTATATTCCCACTAAATGTGTTAGACTCGTCTGTGTGCCTTGAGCGAGGGAAGCAGCACTCGCATTGACTAGAAGATGTTCCCCTCGTTGCAGTTCCTCTCATTTTCCCCTCTGGGGGGGGGGGGGGGGGGGGGTTGGGTGCTCGGACTAAGCGGGGGGCTGGACAGCGATGACTTCCGACATAAATTACAATCAGAGGAAGAGTCGTCCGCCAGGAATCTCCAGATTGGGAACATCCACACTCAGGGTAATTTAATCATTACCGAGACCCCTTTGTGGTGGCAGGACTGCTGGGGGGGGGGGGGGGGGGGGGGGGTGGTGTGTGGGGAGTGTGTGCACAGTTGACCCCAATTTTCGAGGGTGGGTGTTTATGGAGTCAAAAGGGGGCACTCTCAGACGGATCCCAGGTCTGTGGGGGTGCATGGGGGTCTCTCAAGGCGTCTGTGTGTGTGTGTGTGTGTGTGTGTGTGTGTGTGTGTGTGTGTGTGTGTGTGTGTGTGTGTGTGTGTGTGTGTGTGTGCGTGCGTGCGTGCGTGCGTGCGTGCGTGCGTGCGTGCGTGCGTGTGTGTGTGTGTGTGTGCTATATGGTGGTCTGGGGTCTTTGGGGAGGTCTAGGGGGGGTCTGAGTGTGTCTGCGGGTCTATGGGGGTCTACGGAGGTCTATGGGTGTGTAAGAGGGTCTCTTGGAGACTATGGTGGTCTGAGAGGGGGGGTCGCAGCGTGCATAGTGGACTGTGATGGTCTTTTGGGGGGGGGAGGGTCGGCTGTGAGGGGGTCAAAGGGGGGGTTGGAGAGGGGGAGGGGGTCTGTGCATCCGCCCAGTGCATGCTCAGGAGAGGCTTTCTGCGATTAAAGGCGCTCTGATTAATGTAACAGAACGTGCCAGAAGTGCACATGCTGCGTATGATCCCAATTAGACTGAAACCCAAGTCCCAGCGTAGCCTTCACTTCACTGGCTCTGCCATTCCTCGCTCTGTTTTCATTGGACGAGAGGGCCGGTGCTTTGACGAGATGTGTTCTGTGTGTGTGTGTGTGTGTGTGTGTGTGTGTGTGTGTGTGTGTGTGCGTGCGTGCGTGTGCGTGCGTGCGTGTGTGTGTGTGTGTGTGTGTGTGTGTGTGTGTGTGTGTGTGTGTGTGTGTGTGTGTGTGGAGGAGGGGGGAGGGGTCGTCGCTGAAAGTGATGTGAATTAGATGGAGCACATAGAACTGTTCTAACTGTTTGATATTGATATGGTGGTGTGTTGGTCGTTGAGTGGTGTGTTACAAGAATATTACTCTTACAATGATGTTTTAATGCCGTTCATTTTTTCCATATTAGTAGGCCTACTTATCTCATCTGTTCCTTTATATACGTTATTATTACCACTACCATTATTCTTTACTACTATATGGACGGAGAGGACAGAGCAAGCCTCTCACTGCTGGTTGTATTTGTGTGGGATGTCAGTTGAACTCTACACTACTATCAAAGTGTAGTAGTGTGACGTTGCGTAGATATAGATGTAGTGTGCCCGTTGTGTGACGCAGACACAACATGACACAAGTCTCATGTCAAACAGGTTTGAGTCATTGCCATTACCCGAATCCGCCACCCAGCAGGTAAAATGTGTCCCACTTCCGTTCACTCAATTCACTCAAATCAGCTGATGTCTCACAGCACTTAAAAAAAAAACGGTTGTGAAGGCTTCCTTCAGTTCACCGCTGTAGGTGACTTCATGGACGAAACAGCCCCCCACAGAGACAGCGTTTATGCAAAGCGTGCTGTGCGTAAATACATTCTCCGCATGGGTGGCACCGGTGGGAACTATTCCATTCTGACTTTTAAAAAGATATCTCGGAAAAAAAAAAAATCCATTAACGCCCCACGGCAGATAACGGCCACTCTGTCCGCGCCTCGCAGCCTCTTAACTCTCTAAATACGCCCTATTTAACATTCATTATGGAGTTGAACTCGCCAGCGCATTCGAGGCGGGGAAGTGAACCCTAAACACGGAGGAGCTTTGGAGTTTGAAGTGCGCGAGGAGGAACAGGGCCTTCTCTGTTCGAGCCCACAAGCCCTGCCAGCTCCCAGCCCCTCACCCCGTGATACAGTTTAAATAAATATTAGTTGTATACGTCGTCCCAGACTTCACAGTTGGATTTTTATAATTCATAACGACCCATATGTACGCTGTACCTGTCATATCCACCTAACGGGGAAATTATTTTCTTTGGAGGGAGGGAGGGGGGAGTTTATTATTTTTTGTCCAGAGTTAACTCACGTGTAAATGGGAGAACTACATGAGAAATGTAGACAGTTTTAGTTTGACGTATTATACCCATTACCCGTGCTAATATCGCGGGGATATTTCCACATTTTTAACTGAGTACACACTGACACGTTGGTATTCATTCACGGTAATAGTAAACAGCGTGGAGAGACAAGGCGCATGCGCAGGTCAAACCGAGTTCAGTCCAAATCAGGACTTCCTGTTGCAGGTGTCAGGTGACTTCCTGTGACCCTCCAAGAGGAGCCTCAGCGTGCCACAGCTAATGGACGGAGCAATTAAGAAGATTTTAAGGCGTGCCCAATTAAGAGGATGTAAAGACTCCTTCAAGCAGCGTTCCTTCTTCCCCGACTCCAGCTCTTTTTCCTCGTTTTTCCTTCCTTCCTTCCCCCCCCGCCGTCTTCCGAGCAGTGTTGCCAGATTGGGCCGGATTTCTGGCTGCAGCGCATTTTAGCAGATTCGGCAGGAAATCTGTCCCAATCTGGCAACACTGCATCCGAGCCCCTTTAAGCTGAACACACAGTTTGGAGGAAGTGTCAGGGCGGTGTGATTGATGCGCGATGGGTGATTCGCTGACTTCATGCTCGTGTAAAGCAACACAGCTGTTGGGGAGTGGAGTGTGGGGGGGGGGGCAGGGGTAGAAACAAATTCCTTCCAGGCAGGAGCCGTCGAACAGCACAGCGCAGGACATGTTTTTTCCATGTGTGTAACTCCGCCACTCCCACTTTCACTTGACGAGCGAAAATACTGACGAAGAAGAAGAAAAAAAATAAAAAGATGGAAATTAAACACACGGGCAGCATGTGGTAGGAGGTCATTGCAGCTCTCATTATGGAGCAATTACTGCTCCCCAAAACCCCTTTTCCTCCGCAGAGCCAGCCTGAAAGCCGACCCCACTTTCCAGGGCTTTCCAGGAGCAGGACGTGACAAGGCATCGCGTCCTGCTCCGCACCCTCACCGCAAGTATGTCCTCAATTTGTTGCCATAGCAACGCGTGTCGTGTGCACGCGTTGCTATGGCAACGAATTGAAGACATGACTCGCTGTGGACAGAGGGACAGAGGGCTGCGTTCCAAATCGCACACTTTTAATTTTGCTTGCATAGTGTGGTAGTATTGGAACGCAGGGTGATATCTTTGGAAGGCCCTCCTTGTTTTGGTGGTTGTTGCAGAATTCCTCTTAAGGGGGCCTCTTAACGTCCGCAATATCCACAATTAATCAATCATGAATTTTTTTTGGGAACCCCTTGAACAAATGACCTAACCCCGTCTTTGACGCCGTCTGGTGTCCACTCACCACTGGACAGTCACTCATCTCCTCAAATAAACAACTTATCATGTCGGTCGTGATCCCACGTCACGCCCCGGGCTGTTGTGTCTGTCCGGGTCCGCAATTAGCAAGAGGCTGCGGTGGAGCAGGAGACGGATGGCGGTGTAGACCGCTGTCACCATCTCAGGCAGAAGCAGCACTCAGAACGCGTCAGTAATGAATATGGAGATGAAACCTGATGCCTGTGCTGAGCTAATGGAGACACCGAGGGGACCGTCCTGATGACAGTAAACATTATAAACTGCTGGGGCCTCGACAGCTGCAGCGCTCTGCCGTTCATTGCTTATTAAACAAAGTAAAAGAAAAACGTTTTTATTTGTGATAGATTTCTTTATTTTTTGGCGGGGGGTTGTTTCACAATTATGAAGGCATAACACTAAAGTACAAAATGTCTGCTATAATCACGCTTTTCATGTCCTCTGCGTTGTTGCTGCTGCTGAACAATACCACAACGTCCTGCGACGTCTGGTTGGTTAATTTCATTCTCCACAGGGGAAAAAGCAGCATCTGTGGTGATATTTTTTAATCATTCATGCCCAGACGAAAACAGAGTGACATTCAGACATCCAACGCTCTGTAAATGTTTGGAGAGCGCAGAATGCATTCCCTAATTTCAAGCATCCTTGAGCCTGCAACTCCAAACAGATGCTTCTGCTGGATACTATAGAGGCCAGCCCAGACTGAAAAGCTCTGTAAAGGGGAAACTTCTCCTCCTTTAGCAGTGCAGGTAGATGTGATCGTTGCCATTCTGCCGTGGGGCTGTTGAACGCAGAACCTGTGCTGTACACCCAAACACAGTTCAAGGTGCAACTGTTATTCTTTGGCCCCACACCCTGTCAGGAGAGATTAATGTTTTAAGGTGTGTACCGTGAAACAGTCCCATAGTTACTCATAGTGCTTCAAAGTATAAAAAAGATGGTCTGAAAATAGTTCTTGGTCCACTGGATACCTTGGTTTGGCCTGAGGTACAAAATACACAAAACGCACACACACACACACACACACACACACACACATGCGCACACACACACACACACACACACACACACACACACACACACACACACACACACACACACACACACACACACACACACACACACACACACACAGACACACATAAACACACATTAGTACTGCTTGACTATTGTCAGCAGAGGAGGTGATGTAATGTGCTCCAGGATAAAGAAGATTCGTATTAGGTATTCAATGTTTATCCTATAATATAATGTTGGATCTGTCCATCGGTGTTTCATGTTCAATATGCAATCAGCACACAATAACCTCACTCCCTGCCTGGGTGTGGTGGTTAAGTACTTCCAGTTCAGAGGAATACATTGCATAACATAACCAAAAGTGCTGGATGGAAAGGTGTTTGCGCTTTGGAACTCAATAATGTTCTGCCATTGGTTTGTGTAAGCAGCATCCAGACTGCTCAAGTACCATTTAGTGGCATATTTCAGGATATTTAGGCTGCTTCAGGCAAAAAGTCCATTGTTTTAGGGACGAACGATCAAATGCTTAAAGAATCGGTTTAAATATAGACCATCTAAGCTATAGATTATAATGGGCACAAGCAAAGGAATCAAATTACTTTGGACCACTTTGGGGGTTGTTAATGCAGTGCCCTGGAATCCCCAAATCACAGCTACGCTCCTGGCAAACACTTTTAAAGTCAAACAGTTTAAAAGGCTAACATGGGTAGGGTATATTATTAGCATGTAGCCTGTACAAGTATCATGACGGATATAAACAATCAATTCAAACAAGCGGCACAGTTCTTCTTTCTTTAAAAGTTCAGATATCCTAAAAAGACGGTTATTAAGCTGGTATACATTTCCATGATCCTCTCTGCATATGTTTGATTGTAGGCTGCATGAATACTCATCCTGGATTAATAGCACAGAAAGCCCTGAACTGTTGGGTAAGGCAGCACTAAGCCCCCAGATGGGTCTCGCATGGGGCTGGAATCAGCCAGGTTTCCTCACTCTCAATGGCCTTATGTGGATCTCCTCGGGAAAACAATCGGAGCGTCCTGGCGCAGGAACTGTAAGCGAGGCCATGATTGGCTGGGAGACGATAACAACAGGTGACAGTTGTAATCACCGCAGCACAGTCATGACCGGTGGCACGGTGCAGGGAAGAGATTCCGTCATACGGATGTGAGGGATTTGTCTTAAAGGAGGGGTCCAAGTGAATGTTTTTGCATGGTATTGCTGCTTTGTGTTACGGTTACAGCTTTTAAAGTGTATCTTGTATGTTGTACAGTTTGTCCTGGCACTTAAAAATAGTACTTAGCATATCTCATCCTAGCTATCTTTGTTGTATACGGGGAATGGGTTTACCTAGCGATTGCAATTGCTTGGCAATCGTTTCTATGTACATCCTTACTGTACAGACAGCGATATATTGTTTCTCTCTCCTGACAAATGTACCTATTGTAAGGTGCTTTGGATAAAAGCGTCTGATAAATACCCTAAATGTAAACAATATCTAAATTAAATGTAAATGTTAAGTTTTAAGATAACAGTGATTTGTGCATTTCTGTTAAATGTTAAAAAGGTTAGGGGATAGGGGATGACTATCGCCTGTGTGCTATGGAACCATTCATGGCTGTGTACACTGGATTAATTTGTAGCCCAGTGTAAATCCTTCAAGCCTCGGGTTTCACTCCAGGGCTGATAATTGTTCACCTTTAATTACTCAGTAAATATATTAAGCAAGTATAAGGAGTCTGTGTTGGCCTCCACTCCTGTTGACAGACCTTTACTTTGAAAGCCGTGGAAGGACCCTGCTTCCCCAGCAGAGTGTCTGTGTGTGTGTCTGTGTGTGTGTGTGTGTGTGTGTGTGTGTGTGTGTGTGTGTGTGTGTGTGTGTGTGTGTGTGTGTGTGTGTGTGTGTGTGTGTGTGTGTGTGTGTGTGTGTGTGTGTGTGTGTGTGTGTGTGTGTGTGTGTGTGTGTGATAATGTGAACTGGCTTTTAAATTGGCTGCAGGCAGGGGCCTGAATGCAGACGTCTCAGGGAAACGTAATGTTTTCGCTCGCAGGAACGAATGAATGAAGGACGAAAGTTCTCCAGCCAAACTGCCAAACCGCATTTCAAGAGCCCGCTCTAAACGGTGCAATGATGGTCGAGGTGAAGAAGGGGGAAGAAAACGCATAAAACTAGGTTTTTGTTTGAGGCCACCCAAGTCCTCCAGAGTCACACCTTTAAGCATTAAAACAGGGGAACTCTGAGGCACGCCGACAGCCACGACTGCCAGGAGCACCTCGTATTAATGAATTAAATAAACAGCCCCCGCCGCCAAGAGCATCAACATAAAAAATGTCTCTGTTCCACAGATGGGTGCTTAATTTGGCAGAGCCTCCTGGTGCTGTTAACACGCCGAGGGAGCAGAGGGGGGGCCTGCGTGCCCG
>OLKM01001029.1:12199-29699 GCA_900291075.1 Melanogrammus aeglefinus | reverse complement strand
AGACCCCTGGGTCAAGGGCTCCTCTCCTTGGCCCCGGCCGATAGCCGTGAACCCCAGCAGCCCCCCGGGGGGGCCGGGGTCCCCCCCCCCCCCCCCGAGGGGGAGAGGTGTAGACCAGACATGACCGCTGACCCCCGGCGGAGCTACAAAGACCGCCCTGATGGATGAGCAGAGGGGTTGCCGTGGTTTCATGTTTGTATATAAGGGCCGTCACTCGCCCGGTGTACAGGGGGGCATGGGGGGGGGGGGGGGTGACGCCCCACCTCCACCCGCGTGTGTGCTGCTTGAGCATGCACACACACACACACACACACACACACACACACACACACACACACACACACACACACACACACACACACACACACACACACACACACACACACACACACACACACAGACAGACATACACAGACACACAGACACACTCATACACACACAGACAGACATACACACGTGCATGCACAGACATGCATGCACACACACAGACACACAAGTGCATGCACACCTGTGCACACACACAGACATACACACGTGCATGCACACCTGCGCACACACACACACACACACACACACACACACACACACACACACACACACACACACACACACACACACACACACACACACACAACACACACACACACACACACACACATACACAGAGTAAGTCATATCCATGTGCATCCACATGTTTGCATGCACACACACACACACAAGCGTGCATGCACAAAATAGACAAAAATGCATGGACACTCAAACAGAGGCATGCATGCATACACAGCACACAGAAACAAACACACACACACACAAACACAAACACACACACACACACACACACACACACACACACACACACACACACACACACACACACACACACACACACACACACACACACACACACACGCATGGAATCAGACATATGGAAACAGACACAGTCTTCCCAGCCTATCGATGTGGTTATTAAAAGCCTATGTCACAGTTATAAATCTCTGTCCGGGTGAAAGAAGGATGATGTGAATGTAATCCTCAGCTTCCTCTCTGTTGCTGTACACACTGCTGTCTAAAGAGGCTGCACACACACGTTCTGCTGCTGCTCGCAGAAACAGGGATGGATGCTGGGAAATACGCTGGTTTGAGATTTAGAATCTGGAGTTGAATCCGAGAGAGACAGGGAGGGAGAGAGAAAGAAAGGGTGAGGGAGAAGGAGCGGAGGGGGAGAAAGAGAGGAAAGGGAGAGAAAGCAAAATAGAGCGAAACAAAAAATGGAGAAAGACAGATGCAGTGAGAGTAGCGCGAGAGAGAGATACTGGAGTTAACATCCGATGGGACGGGAACCGCCTGTACGCATGTCGATTATGGCACCCATTGCACTCCTGGTCATTCCTGGAAGGAGGGACCTCCCACCCTTCAAGATTTCCTTTTTTGCTAATTAAGGGAGTTTTTCCTTCCTCTCTGAGGGGCTAGGGTTGGGGGGGGCGGTCATAAACATATGACCTGTGAAGCCATTTGAGACTGCATCTGTGATTGAGGGCTATACAAATAAAATTGAATTGAGCACATCTATTTTGCATTAGTTGTTCTGTTACACTGCACACCTCTATGGATCAGTGACTTATTTTGCCAACTGAAGACAGCTCTACTTCAGTTCATTTAATGAGCTCTAGTGACTAACGGTAATGTTCACTGCAGACACATGAAGGGTTGTCACTGCCTGTCCCGTGGGGCTCTGTGTCATCAAACGCCTGGATTATCCTAATTTGTTTCCATCCATCAAACTCCATCTTCATCTCTCCTCCAAGTTCATGAAACGGCGATTGTACTTACCCACTCCTGCGGATAATAGGTGTCAAACTCCTAATCGACACTTATTGTGGGAAAGGAAATCATCCGTGGTGAAAACGATGACGTACTTGAGAACGTGGATGTGTGCCAATTCGACCGCAGGGCAAATTGTTTGCGGTTGACTCTGCTCGGCTCAAAGATAAGCCAAGATAACCTTTCGTCCTTTAACAAAAAGTAAATATAAGTTTTATATTCAGTCTGTTTAAAAATGCAAAAATAAATATTATCCAAGAATGTCATGTGACGTTTTGAATAAGTTATCATTAGACCGATCAAACAAACATCACGTCACTCCCTCGATGCTTACTTGGTAAGATATGTAGGCTATAAACTGAGTTTTGTTTCATAATATGACGGGATAGCCTATTTGTTATTATGGGATAGCTCTAGTCTACAGCCCCCAGCGAGCAGCGACCTATAACAGTGAACCAACCAGCAGTCCCACTGTACTGCAATCCACGGACGGGACACGTAAAAACACCGGGAGGATGAGGGCGAGAGAGTGGCATGTTTGCGTTTCATTAACACTATATTAATAACACGCGATGAGTCCCGACCTGCGCACACCTGTGCGACTCACACGCGCGGAACCCTTTTTATTTTTGCCGCATACCAAAGCGGCAGGTTAGGACGATGATCGTGTCTGAAGTAGCCCCCCCACCCACACACCACACACACACACACACACACACACACACACACCTGTGGCTCAGTCGCAACAAAAGAAAAATCAGCAACACCCACACACGCACACACACACACACACACACACACACACACACACACACACACACACACACACACACACACACACACACACACACACACACACACACACACACACACGTCATCCCGTCATCCTCCCTCCCCGGCCGCCACTGTTCTCGCCGCGTGTCCCCCCCCCCCCCCCGTTCTG
The DNA here is from genome assembly GCA_900291075.1 of Melanogrammus aeglefinus. Taxonomy (NCBI): domain Eukaryota; kingdom Metazoa; phylum Chordata; class Actinopteri; order Gadiformes; family Gadidae; genus Melanogrammus; species Melanogrammus aeglefinus. The sequence goes on along the minus strand of OLKM01001029.1, from coordinate 26,935 downwards.
TTGTTGTGACAGAAAGCGTCCAGCTGCGGGAACGCGCAGAGGCGCGGCGAGCGTGCATTTAAAAAGCTTGTTGAAAAGCGTTTGTTGGTTGACACACAATCACACCGTGATCCGTTAAGTGCTCGAGTGGTGCAGCGTGGGCGGTGTGTAACTCATCGGCCGCGGTAATGGGGGCCAAAAAAAAAGCGCACCAGAAATTGATTGAAGTGATGTGTTGGGGCGATGACGTTACGCGAGCATAATCAAAGCAGAAGCTTTCGGCTTTAAACGCTCTCTGTCACGACATGTCGTGATCGGCGGTGAAAAAAAAAAAAAAAAGTGGAACGTGGAACGTGGAATATTAATAGCTGTCCAAAACTCTGAAAGTCCCCTTAATAACGTTAGGAATGCGAAAACAAAATATGGATTATTAAAAAGAAGCTGTAAAAAAAACGGTATTCTTGGCGTACAGATGTATTTGTTTTTGTTACAGATGCTCTGTATCTGGAGTGAACAGATAGTATCAAAGAGGTGCTGACGGAGAGCATAAACACGATCTGAAACCTTTCATCTGCTCAGCAGGGACACAAGTATGGCCTACAATGGCTAGCGATGCGCTGACGGTCGTGCACGCATTCCGCCTCTCTGCCTGTCTCTCTATCTCTCTCCCCCCAACCTCTCCCCCTCTCTCTGTCTCTCTCTTCCACCTCCATCTCTCCTCTCTCGCTCGCGCTCTCCCTCCCCTCTCTCTCGCCTCTCCTCTCCTCTCCTCTCTCTCTCGCTCTCTCTCTCTCTCTCTCTACTCTCTCTCTCTCTCTCTCTCTCTCTCTCTCTCTCTCTCTCTCTCTCTCTCTCTCTCTCTCTCTCTCCTCTCTCTCTCTCTCTCCTCTCTCTCTCTCTCTCTCTCTCTCTCTCTCTCTCTCTCTCTCTCTCTCTCTCTCTCTCTCTCCACGGTGTTAGCCAGCTTAGCGGTGAGGAACTCATGACACTGCGAGGCGGCTGATGCTCAAGGGGGCTGAGTGACGTGAACCCTGGCTGGCCCCCGCGCCGCGGAGAGGACACACTGATTAGGTAATCACCTGTGTACACAGCCCCCCTCTCCCCCGTCCTCACATCCTCCCTGACAGACGGGGGAGGGGGGTTAGAGACACCGCTCGGCCCCTCAACGCCCCTGTCATCACGCGGCGGATAACAGCTTTCTGCGGCGTAGCGCGCGCGCCGCGCGAAAACATATTTGGACGTGCGCACAAAGAAGGCTTCACCAGGTGAGGGGCACGCTGTACAATCAGAGAGGACGGGGGAGGGGGGGAGGAGGGGGAGACGATGAAAAGTTAATCTGCTAATGCAAGGCAGACGGGGGGAGGCTCAGCGGGCCGGTGTATATGGGATCCGACTCGGGCTTGGGTGCGTCGCGCGCCGGCGACCGGGATGGAATGAGATGATCATAACATCTTTAATTGCGTTGCGCCATTGAACGCATCCTGGTTCAAAGCCGGGGGGATGATGCGCTTCTCTGTGTTCACGGTTTAATCTCACGTTTCTTTCCCTTTAGTGAATGTTCAGCGCACGCTGCTGTTTACGAGTCATTACGCAGGGGTTATCTGTAAGACAAACACACTTTTAGCCCTAATTCAAACCAACGGTTTCTTTACGGAGCCGCAAAGCCTCGCCCCCAAATTATATTACGTTTTATTACGTTTACATTATTGTGCTTTGAGCTAATTAGCTTAGCACAGCTAAAAGATTTGCGGGCCTCCCTGAAATGCTTCCTCCTATTGGGACCATATGTCTGTCTCTCTGTTTGTCTGTCTGTCTGTCCCTCTTACCTCGTCTGACACCTGTCTCACCTGTCTGTCTATCTCCCTGCCTCACTGCTTGTCGATCTCTCTGCCCTCACCTGGCTAACATTTTTCTGTCTGCCTGTCTCATTCTCTTCTCCCACCACCTGCCCTCCTGTCCCACCACCTGTCTACCTGCCTCCCAACCTGTCTATCTGTCTGATGATTTGTCTGCCTGTCTCACTGTTTCTCTGCCTCTCTCCCCTCGCCACTCGACACTTTGCATGTCTGCCTGTCTCCTTCTCTTTCTCACTTCCTGTCTCACCACCTGTCTGTCTGTCTGTCTGTCTACCTGTCTCACCACCTCTCTGTCTTTCTACCTCTCTCACTGCTTGACTGTCAGCTTGACAGCTTGTCTCCCTGTCTGCCTCTTCCACAGTCTACCTGTCTCGCTCCCTCTCTGCCTGTCTGTCTGCCTCCCCTCGCCCCGGCTCACGATCTGTCAGCGTTCGGCAAATAGATTCAGCGGCACGCTCCGAGCTGAATGGGAGCAGTCCGCCGAGTGGGTGGGTGGGTGGGCCTACGCAGGGGGGGAGAGGGGGGGAGGACGGGGAGACTAGCGGCCCATTCATTAATCACCGAGGTAAACAGGCCATCCAGTGACACCTGGCCGGGGTAATGCCAGGGACCCCGGGGTAATTACCCCCCCTCCTCCCCCCTCCTCCCCCTCCTCCCCCTCCCCCTCCCCCTCCCCCTCCAGCGACCGGCGCTGGCCACTCACATGAGGCCGTGTGATTATAAAGGAAACGGGAATTAGCAGAGAGCAGGGAGGTGGACACTGGCGGCGGGGCTCGGACTGGTTTTGCACTGGTAGCGGGAGGGGAGGAGGTCTGGGGGAGAGAGAGGGGGCTTGAAAATGAGTCAGAGAGGGAGAGAGAGTAAAAAGGGAGAGAGGGGGATGGAGAGGGAAAGAGAGAGACCGAGGGGGAGAAAGGGAGAAAAGAGAGGGAGGAAAATAAGTTTGCAGTGCTGCAGGCTGATTAGAGTGTTCCCCCATGGGCCCAGCAGGGCAGGGTGAGGGTGGTGGTGTGGTGGAGGGGGGGGTGGAGGCGCAGGGGTCAGGCCTACCCCAAATGAGTGTCTGTTATTTGAAACCAAAATAAAGCAGGAGCAGCAGTAAATGATTTCCCCAGTGCTGGGTGCCTTTCTAAGCTCTCTCCTGCTCTCTCTCTCTCTCTCTCTCCCCCCGTTCCCTCTGTCCCTCCCCTCCTCCCTCAGCCACTCCGCTACCTCCCTCGACCCCTCATTCCCTCACTCACTCCCTCACTCACTCCCTTGCTCCCTCACACCTCTCTCCACCTCTCTTTTCATCTCTCTCCCTCCCTCTCTCCCTCCCTCCCTCCCTCTCAGTCTCTCAGTCTCTCAGTCTCTCAGTCTCTCTCTCTCTCTCTCTCTCTCTCTCTCTCTCTCTCTCTTCTCTCTCTCTCTCCTCTCTCTCTCTCTCCTCTCTCTCTCTCTCTCCTCCTCTTCTTTCTCCTCTCTCTCTCTCTCTCCCTCCCTCCCTCCCTCCTCCTCTTCTCTCTCTCCCCCCGCTCTCTTTCTCTTTCTTTCTCTCACTTTCTTTCCTCCCGTTCCCCTCCCTCCCTGTCTCTCTCTCTTCCCTCCTTCTCTCCCTCAACCCTCTCGCTCCTTCTTCCTCTCGTTGTTCTCCCCCCTCCCCTCCCTCCCCCTCTCTCTAAATTGCAGAGAGGCCATGTCGCAATTAGTGGTTTGTTTCTGTTAGGCTGAAATATGGCCATAATTCATAGCTTTCAGCCCGTTTCATTGGGAAGATATATCGCCTTGCCGGGCCGAGGAGGTAATTGTAACACACGATACGGCAATTTGTTACTCAAGCTTCAGAGTACACAAGGTATTTGTATGGAAATGTACGAAACTACCGCACGGGATAGTCCAAGGTTTAGAAAACCATTTGTTTCCAAACGGGGGTGTAATTGAAAACTGCCCGTTGAAGTTGTCACACCGCGGTCATTAAGAGCAGTGTTTGGTTCTTCACTCGGGGTAAAACGGTTGTAATCGCTCCCTCGGACTAAACACACCATGAATACATTTCTTCGGAAATAAATGTTGTCAGGGAGGGCGAGTTAAAGCAAAGAGCACTAACAACTCTCTCTCTCTCTCTCTCTCTCTCTCTCTCTCCCTCTCTCTCTCTCTCTCTCTCTCTCTCTCTCTCTCTCTCTCTCTCTCTCTCTCTCTCTCTCTCTCTCTCTCTCTCTCTCTCTCTCTCCCTCTCCGTCTCTCTCTCTCTCTCCCTCTCAGTCTCTCAGTCTCTCTCTCTCTCTCTCTCTCTCTCTCTCTCTCTCTCTCTCTCTCTCTCTCTCTCTCTCTCTCTCTCTCTCTCTCTCTCTCTCTCTCTCTCTCTCTCTCTCTCTCTCTCTCTCCTCTCTCTCTCCCTCTCTCTCTCTCTCTCTCTCTCTCTCTCTCTCTCCAACCCGCCCGTACGACCCGCCTTAACAAATTATTTAAAAATGTGAGCCGGCTTCCCTAGTGTTTACAGTTTAAACCAATCATAATTAGAACGTGATTCATAATGTGATAACTCCTAACGTTTTGTGTCCCGGCTGCGTTCGGTATTCCAGGGAATTTGCTTCCTTCACTTAGCCGGCTAATCTCCCCCCCGACTGTATGTAATAATTACTGAGTGAAGCGATGATCTGGACCAGTGTTTCCACTCAGCCTGCCCACCTCGTTTTCCACCACGACGACCAGCAGCTCGCTTTCTGCTCGGATGCAGAACCTTTAAATCCCTTTTTCCCTCCGCAACAAATCCCCCACCCCCCCCCCCCCCCCCCCCAGTCTCCCCCCTGGACTCCCCCCTGATCTCCCCCTCTGCTCTCCAACGCATTGTTCCAATAATTGTAGAAAATACACTTTCCTTCTCCTTTTTCTGTCTCTATTTTTTTGGGCTTTCCTTCTTTTTTTTCTCTCTCTCTTCTCTTGCTCCATAATTCTCTACCTTCTCTCCTTTTTCTGTCTCTTTTTGGGCTTTCCTTCTTTTTTTTCTCTCTCTCTTCTCTTGCTCCTTGTTCTCTCTCTCCCCCTTTTCTCTCTCGCTCTCTTCTTCACTCTTTCTCTCCCTTCTCTCTGTTTTCTGTCATTCCTCTCGCTCTTCATTCTCTCACTTCTTGCGCCCTCTCCACCCTCTCCTCTCTCTCCTCTCGTCCCTCTCTCCCCCTCTACCTCTCTCTCCTCTCGTCCCTCTCTCCCCCTCTACCTCTCTCTCCTCTCGTCCCTCTCTCCCCCTCTACCTCTCTCTCCTCTCTTCCCTCTCTCCCTCTCTCTCCTTTCTCCCTCTATTTCTCTCTCCAACCCTTTTCTTTCCCCCCTCCCTTCTCATCCCTCCCGCTCCCGCTCTCTCTCTGTCTCTCTCTCCATATCTCCATCTCCCCCTTCAATTCCCTCCCTCTCTCCCTCTCTCAATCCCTCCTTCTCTTCCCTCTCTCACTCCCCCTCTCTCTCTCCATCCCTCCTCCCCCCCCTCCCTCTCTCCCCCCTCCCTCCTGGGAGTGATCACAGAGTCACCGTTTAAGATGTGTTCTCCCCTCCTCTTGACTCCACGCTTTAACAACAACCGAACAAAGGGAGGAAAGGAGATCTGCTGCCTGCTATTTATTTACAGTAATCAATGAACGCCCCCTCGTCTCTCCCTCCCTCCCTCTCCTCCCTCCTCCCTCCCTCCCTCCTTCCTCCCTCTCCTTCCCTCCCTCCCTCCCTCCTCTCATCAACACCCCCCCCCACCGGCCGGGCGCTAGGCCCTGGCTCCGCGGGCCAGCAGGGCCACCAGCACCGCGGGCCTATTACACAGCCCCGTAATGACGTTTAATGATTTAATTGTGGAGAAATCCCGGAGAGCGAGTGATACATGACTTACTGATGTTGACGTTCTGCAGACCCAGACCCATGTGTTCTTTCTCTTAGGGGAGGGATGGGGGAGGGATGGGGGAGGGATGGGGGGTGGGGGGGGGCGTGCTCGAACACTCACCATCGCCCCAACTCCCCCTAATGCCTTCCTTTCTCTCACTTTTTCTCTTCCCCATTCTTTCCCTCTCTCAACCTTTCTCTCACTGACTTTCACGCTCACGCTTTTTGTCGCGCTCGCCGTCTCTCTCTTTCTCTCTCTCTCCCTTTCTCTCTCTTTCTCTCTCTCTCTGTCTCACACACACAACACACACACACACGCACGCACACACACACACACACACACACACACACACACACACACACACACACACACACACACACACACACACACACACACACACACACACACACACACACACACACACACACAAACACGAACACACGTATGCACAAGAACACACACAGTGACACCACAGGCCCACGCAAACTCACACATGCATGCATGCGAGTACTTTTTTGTTTTACCTCTATGTCCAATTTCTTATCAGATATTTTCACATCCTATCCAACCAAAGTACATATTTTTGGAAAAAGTGGGTTCTTTTGGAGAAAAGGTTGCTGGTGCTGTTCATACAGGGGTGGCGGGGACATTTAACAGTAATCTACGCCTGAGTTACCAGAGAGAGATCTGCGTGTTTGTTTCTGCTGTCCTCACAGCGTCAGAGCCCTGCGTCCTCCCAGAGCCACGCCGCTGAAACGTTGAGCAGATTAACTGCTGCTCGCTGCACGTTCCATCACGATGAGTCTGCTCACATTCTAACCCTCTCTCTCTCTCTCTCTCTCTCTCTCTCTCTCTCTCTCTCACCTCTCCCTCTCCCTCTCCCTCTCCCTCTCCTCCCTCCCTCCCTCCCTCCCTCCCTCCCTCCCTCCCTCCCTCCCTCCCTCCCTCCCTCCCTCCCTCCCTCCCTCTCTCCTCCCTCTCCCTCCTCTCTCTCCCTCCCTCCCCTCCTCCTCTCTCTCCTCTCCTCCCTCCCTCTCTCCCTCCTCCTCCCTCCCTCCCTCTCTCCCGTCCTCATCTCTCGTCTCTCTCTCTCTCTCTCTCTCTCTCTTTCTCTCTCTCGTCGCTCTCTTCAGTCTCGCTCTCTCTCTCTTCTCTCCTCTCTCTCTCTCTCTCTCTCTCTCTCTCTCTCTCTCTCTCTCTCTCTCTCTCTCTCAGCGTCCCTCTATCTTGCTTGACCCCGGATGCCTGTTAACACACACACGACGCACGTGCACACACAAACACACACACATATGTGAATACCAAACACATGCATATACACGTTCATGCATATACACACGTGCATAAACACACAGACATTTGCATACTTGCATCCACACACAAACAAACATACACACGCCACATGCACACTTCCATACACATGCAAACACACATGCATTTGTGTGTCTAACCCTAATAGATTCATGTTTAAAACCAATGCCGTACGCACGCACACACACACACACACACACACACACGCGCACACACACAATCACTTACACACACACACACACACACACACACACACACACACACACACACACACACACACACGCGCGCATGCACAATCATGTTTTAACACACACACACACACACACACACACACACACACACACACACACACACACACACACACACACACACACACACACACACTACACACACACACACACACACACACGTATTAACACACAGCAGTGCTGCTAGAAGATCCGGCCCGGCCTGTCTGGCCGCACATCTGCCTGGCCGCGGCCCAGCGCTTGATAAATGGAAAACTACACTTAACGTCCTCAATAGACGTGCACTTGTTTTCTTTTAATGGGAAAGTTTACAAGTGCTCCGCAGTGAATGAGGCCTCAAGTGCACTTAAAGTGACAGCAAGTGTGGATTTAAACGTCTGCGGTGCCGCTAGCGGCCGGCTAACAGCACAGCGCGGTAGTGGACCCCGGGCCCGTGGGCTTATAGGCAGACATAATGGGTGAGGTAGCTCAGACCCGGGCCGGGGACTGAACTAATAACCCTCTGGTATCAACAAATGGGTTTTTAATGCAAGTGTCTGTAAAAACGTTGGGGTGTTTGCATTTCTGCATTTCCGCAGCTCAAGCTTTTGGAAGTTTTTGAATCGTGAGACAAGCGGGGGGAGGGGATGGTACGCCGTGATGGACTCACACTCACACAGACACACACACGCCTACGCACGCACACATGCATACACACTCACACACACGCGCACACACAAAGAGATACACCCACACGCAGACAATCGGATACACGCGTATAGATAAAAACACACACACACACACAAAGAGATACACACGCATGCAGACACAGAGATACACACACACACACACACACACACACACACACACACACACACACACACACACACACACACACACACACACACACACACACACACACACACGGACGGACAGGATGCAAATATCAGCTGGTCTTGGATCTATCTATTTCTGGATCTATCTGGATTCTGGATCAATCAGGACCTAGATCTATCAGATCCAGTTCGATCTACCTGGTCCTGGGTCCACCGAGACCTGGTCCTGGGTCCACGTGGACTCCTCCTCCGGCACTAATGCGTCTCCGGAGGAGGAAACAAGTTGTTTGAGCAACAAATCACTCCACAGTTTACACAAACTCCCCCAAACGATTCATCTCCCCCATTTCTTCGTGTTTAGCAGACAATCAGGCCCGTTGCTTACTCCTGCTAATAGGGAAGAAAAACACGAAAAGAAAAACGTTATTTATGCCTCTGGTTGCATCGCCCCCCCCCCCATCCCCCCCTAGGGGGGAGGGGGGGCGGGGGGGGGGAGTTAGTGGCTCCCGGCCGACCTAAACTAAGTCAGTAGTTACTCTGCTAAACATCTTGTTGTTGCGGCATTAGGACCGCTGGCGATCGCACGCGGTAATCACCGTTTGTTCTTACGGCTGGGTAAATATACAAGCATAATGATCGCCACAGGACGCAGCACAGCACCGTGTATTCTGGGATGTTGTTGCGTGGAAACGGTTGTTATGTAAAAAGGAAGTGTCTGAGACGTCCAATAGGCCGATCAGCAACAACAGGGCTTCAGGGCTGTAGGCCTCACACAAGAACACAAGCAATTAGGGTATGTCTTTTATTTTTGGGGGTCTTTTCATATTTTGGATAAAGGTATAAAGGTTCTTGAAATCTCCTCTTGGGACTTTAGTTCTGTGAGTTCGGATGAAACATATTCTGGAGGAGAGAGAGAGAGAGAGAGAGAGAGAGAGAGAGAGAGAGAGAGAGAGTGAGGAGGAGAGAGAGAGAGAGAGAGAGAGAGAGAGAGAGAGAGAGAGAGAGAGAGAGAGAGAGAGAGAGAGGTCGAAGGTTTGATTCTCAGAAAGTCCGACCGTTTGGAAGCCGTCACGTGTCAGCCCCCCCCCCCCCCCCACACCACCACTCATTCTCAGAAAGTCCGACCGTTTGGAAGCCGTCACGTGTCAGCCCCCCCCCCACCACCACCACCACCACTCATGCGGAAGATGGATTAAATGGCTTTTAAAGAGCACCGCTGAAGAAGTGCAGATACCTTGATGAAATATGTCTTGTATACAAAAAGGATTTGATTTCTCCATCGTTCAGACAATGCAGTGGCCGTGCTGTACTTTTCCACTGGATACCTAATGTAAATTCCTTGCTCTGTGTTTATAATTTCCATAGCAGGTGATTCACTCAATCACGGAGCGCGCTAACACCGGGAGATTAGTCCTAAATGACACGGCCCGACACCGGCTCCGCACACCAGCAGCACCGAAAGCAGGGAAAATATGCACAAACCGAAATCCCATAAATTCCCGTTCTCCCTCACTACCGCAGGGAACTAAACAAAAACAAAAAACGCGCAAATGAACCGCGCAGAGGTGGAGGTTTACGCGGTTATCCGCGAGCCAGCTTTGCGTGAGTCATCCCGGACCCGGGCCCGTCCCGTGCCCAACCTTGTACGCTGAATTACCGCAGGTTTCTGCATCGATAACCGTCAATCTCCCGTGTCAGCCCGGGGTCCCCGGCCCGGGTCAGAGGCTGCCACATGCAATCAAGGAAGATCTTAGGAGCGCTCTGGAGGAACAAGAGTGGGCTCTTACCAATCCCAGATGGGACCCCGCTGCTGCTGCTCCTCCTCGCCCACCACCTCTCCACGGCACGTGCACCTCAGGGCTGCGTGACCTCGTGCACGCGGCGGCGACGCGGCGACACGCACGCGGCGGCGACGCGGCGACACGCACGCGGCGCTGCCAAGCAGTGATGCGGGCGGGATGAGGAGAGGGATGAGGGGGTCGAGGAGGGGAGGAGGAGAGGGATGCTGTGGGTGAAGGCCATCGCGTTACTTTTTTTTGTGAATGACATGCGATGGAAAGCAGCTCGAGACGGACAGGGTGGGGTGTTGACGACAATCACAGTCTCTTAAGAGACAGTTGTATCATGATGTACAGCCTAATTATTTATAGACAGACCTCTATTAATAAGGCTAATAATATACTTTTTAAAATTAAAAAAACTTTTTATAACATAATTATATGTTGTAATTAAATAATACAAATACAAGTGGGCTATTGTGTGTGCATGCATTGGTTACACATTTTCTTAATTCATTATTCATTTAGAATTATATATTTTGACTAATTCTAAATGAGTGAAGACCTACAATATTTAATTGGGGCTATTCGTTTTCACCTTAAAGGCAGATATTTGCAGGCATAACAATTACTATCTGTATTTTTTTTTGTAACTTAATTTTTGTCGTGACGTTTCAATTCTGACATTTATTTCTAATTGTCTATTGTATTGTTTAGGAAGAGAACATTGCTGTTTAATGACAGCTGCTTTTAGGAATAATTTTGCCCCTTTATTAATTAATACACATGAATTGCATTTAGTGAAGTGATTAGACCATCTACAAAAAGTATTTTATTCACCTAATTGTCCCGCAGATAATAATTATAGATAAAGGGTTTGTAATGACACCAATTTAACTCGATTAAACGACTTTAAATAATCGACAAAAAGATGTATCACACCAAACTTTTGGGAGATTGCATTTATTGTAAGGTTGTTCATAATTTGATTGAATTAAATAAATGATAATAAATAAATACATTTTTGCTGTAGGCCTAGGCCTACTTAATTATTTAAATCATATATCGTTTTAAATATAGTTATATGTGATATATCATGTTATTATTATTATTGTTTTTATTATTTATAATAATAATAATAATAATAATAGTTATTATTATGTTTATATATACCAATTATTGGGTTTTATAAAATGGAAATGCAATAGCCTATCTTTTACAATTTAATAATAATATATGTATATGTTGCATTATTATTATTATATTCTAATATAGTCAATAATTTCCGTATTACATAACCAAATGAGGTCTCTGATTTGACATCACAGGCTGCAGCACAGTTTACAGCTCACTTAATCAGAATAAATTAAAACACACCAACAATTATAGCTGGGCCTACAACGACATTAAAGGGTTTTAGCAGAAATAAAGCCAAATTACCCTCAGTCCAACATCATCATCCTACTCATTTGCAGCAACAGATGACCTCATTAAATAACCAAACACTCACCCAGCGGTTATGTTTGCCCCTTACCTGACTTTCAACAACCCCACCAAAACAACCTTAGCGCTGCCATTAAAAACGAATCCCAGCTCTCCCCTCTGCCCTCTATCGCTGCCAGATGCTCCTCGAACTCGTCTCCTCGTCTCCTCAGAGCCGCTCTGCTCTCCGCCTCCTCCAGCCCGCTGTGCTGTAGCAGGAGATCTCTGGAGCGCCTGCACGTTAACATCATCTCTGTTCTGGACCCCTTCCCAGAGCACAATGTCTTGTTTTTAACATGTTTTAGCCTTTTGGGAAAGAGAGAGGGAAGGACGTGCAGGAAGGGAATCTAACCTGCAGCACGGCATATAGCGCCCTGAAGCACATACTACATAGGCCTACTAGGCCTATATATACATATAATAACACCTAGCTAACGACTATAATTATTGTTCTTTTTAGCAAACACTTTCATCGAAGGCTGCCTACAACGACTTCGAGGACACGTGGTTAATTAGCAGGGACATGATGTGATCAAAACCTTTTCCTCTAGCAGTCGAGATCCTAACCACGAGGCCCCTCATACCCCTAATGAGGAAGTCATTAACAGGTCGACACCTCTGGGATCGAGCCCAGTGCCTTTCGTCCGGGAGTCGTGTACTCTCATATGATCCCCCCCAATCGCCCTTTGCTCTGCAGTGTGCGTACGAGCTGTGATCTGCTACACACCTGCTGTGATCCCCCCCCCTCCTATTCGCACAGCTGCCCGCCATCTGAGGAGCGATGACACGTCGAGATAGACTCCGGATCGATTCTGTACGCGGTTGTGTTTGTGTCAGAAATAGGAAGGTTCAATGAAGTTCTCGCTTGGAAGCGTGCGGCTTAATTAAAAGCAAACACACACTTCGTCTTTAGCTTGATGCCCGCCTCGCCTCGCGCGTCGGGAATCCGCGCGGGAATAAACCAGGAATTTCCCCAAGTAAGACGTCAAGAGTCAAACGCGGATCAAAGGCTCTGTCCGACCAGCTGAAGAAGGAACACAGATATGAGTCAATCAGGAACAACACAACGAGCCTTCAGTCACACTAAACAGAGCCGGCTGACGGTCGGACGCTAACCACGACTGACGGACTGTCATTAGGACGGCGCGGGGGAGACCGACCCCCCCGGGGTGAGTCCTGCGACGGCGGATGGGCCCACAGCAGGCCTGGTGCTCTTGAACCGCTCTGCTCAGCAGGATAGCTAGAGAGCAGAAGAGCCGGCCTCGCTCTGCCCCCGGGGAACATCCGGGAGGCTGGGAAGTGCAAGGCCGCCTCGCTCCGGAGGAAGGAGTAGGAGGCCACGTCCTCCACAACTTCCACCACCGTGTTCTCCAGCTACTACAACCCACTGTGTTCTCCACCCCCCCCAACACCTTCCCCATCACTTTCTCCACCACGTTCTCCACCTCCACCACCTTCTCCACCACCTTCTCAACCTCCGCCACCTTCTCCACCTCAACCACCTTCTCCACGTGTTCCCAGCTACACCTCGTCGTCCTCCACCGCCTCCTCCCCCGCCTCCTCCACCTTGTTTACGTCTCCCACCACGCAACGTGAAGACGTGTAAGATACGATTGAATTAGATTGGATTTGAAATTGATTTGTTTCGACGGATTTGATTAGATATAATTGAATATAACAGAACAGAAGACAAACATCTGATAACATCGCACTAGTCAATAAACATACAACCCCCCCCCCCCCCATCTCCAGCTGCACAGCAGAAAGGCAGGAAACTCCAGAAAACCTCTGCGTTGAAGGCCCTTTCACCACTGCACCAAAATAAAAGCCTGCCTGTCTGATAGTGTTTCCATTAAACGATTTGAGGCACACGGACGGAAACGACCGCAGGTGAAGAGTTCTTTCCACCTCCTGCGCTGTTGAACTTCCAACGACGGACACGGCCACGAACGGTGGATCATTACCACATCCATCACGGCCGTGGCAGGTTTACCCAGGCGGGGCAGGGCAACACACACCTTTTCAGACGGGCTCTCGTGCGTCTCGCCGCGCCCGGTGCAGAGAGACAATGCGTGGGTCTGAAGGCTTGAAGAGAGATGGCGCTTGTCTGGAGCAAATGGTCCGTGGAAAGCGGCCCAACTCCGCGGCTTTGCCTCGTATTAAAACCAGTTTTGTGAATGCGTCATAAATCTCCCAGACACCGTTTTGCCGTGACACTGAGTCCACATCTCACACTTGGGAGTCCACCACTACTGAGGCGGCGTGAATAGCTGCATTTCGTTCAACCTAGAGAGCAATTAGCTCGTTATTGGCGGCAGTGTTTACCGAAGCTTTTTGTGTGTGGAGGGAAATCCCCCCCCCCACCCACCCACCCACCACCCCCCACCCCTAGACCGCAGCTGAAGAGGCCGCTCTGGGAATCACTTGATGGCGAAGAGCTGCCTTTCCACGCGGTGTCAGGACGGCCTGGGAGTGAACTCACCATATCTGCTGGAGGAGGAGATCAATAGGTGTTAGCAAAGGGCTACCGAGTCAAGCTAACACTTTACAATGAGGGTCATTAACCGTTAATGCCACTAACTAACAGTTGATTAGCAGTGAACTAATGGTCTAGGAATAATTTGCTATATGGTGATCTTTTTAACCAATGGTTTTCATGTTGACTAAGGTAGGCCTAATAGTATTCATGTTAACTAAGCCTATGGGTTAAGAATAACTTATTACTTATTACTGAATTAACTAATGTTCATTATTTTACTTTTTTAAATAATGTTCATTATTTATTGTTAAGTTTTTCCAAAGTAATTAAGAAATAAAACGTTTTTTTAAGAAGAATTTAAGGAGGAAGTTCAAAAATAAAGATTTGTAAAAAATACAGTAAAATTTAATTCTCACAACACAATAAAAATGATTAAGTACAAACAGAAACTGAGTTAAACCAACCCCATGCCAAACCTCCATTCCAGAGAACTTCCAGACAGTTTAACATTAAACTAGCGCAAGCCTATAGTGGAGATTCCCCACCCAGAGGTTTTATGGCATTCCTGCCCTCGATGATTTGGTGAAGTCACACAGGCTACTGTTGGGACGGGCCTGACGGCTACGCTAATACTACTCGGATGTTAGCTCATAAAACACCTATTAAGTTGACCCAGCAGCATGTGAAGCACTTCCACCAAATTAGATTTTGGTCGGAGCATATTTTTACGATGAGTCCTGTTTACATTCCAGGCAGCGCACTGATTTAGCGGTGTCAGGGTTTGTAACAGAGCCCTTAGTCACTCGACACTGTAGGAGCAGAAGCCTTGATACGCTCAACTAGTTTTAAAAAGCACTGACCACGTTTTTGAGTGCGCATAGCTATGTGACAGTTTGCATACCGAAAAAATTAAAAAGTTTGAAAGTTTTAATGAAGAAGGATTC
>OLKM01001029.1:10000-12189 GCA_900291075.1 Melanogrammus aeglefinus | reverse complement strand
ATGAGGGTCATTAACCGTTTATGCCACTAACTAACAGTTTATTACCAGTGAACTAATGGTCTAGGAATAATTTGCTATATGGTGATCTTTTTAACCAATGGTTTTCATGTTGACTAAGGTAGGCCTAATAGTATTCATGTTAACTAAGACGGGTTAAGAATAACTTATTACTTATTACTGAATTAACTAATTTTAAATAATGGTCATTATTTATTGTTAAGTTTTTCCAAAGTAATTAAGAAATAAAAAGTTTTTTTAAGAAGGATTTAAGGAGGAAGTTCAAAAAGAAAGATTTGTAAAAAATACAGTAAAATTTAATTCTCACAACACAATACAAATTATTAAGTACAAACAGAAACTGAGTTAAACCAACCCCATGCCAAACCTCCATTCCAGAGACTTCCAGACAATTTAACATTAAACTAGCAGCAGCCTATAGGTGGAGATTCCCCAGCCAGAGGTTATGGCATTCCCTGCCCTCATGATGGTGAAGTCACACAGGCTACTGTTGGACCGGGCCCTGACGGCTACGCTAATACTACTCGGATGTTAGCTCATAAAACACCTATTAAGTTGACCCAGCAGCATGTGAAGCACTTCCACCAAATTAGATTTTGGTCGGAGCATATTTTTACGATGAGTCCTGTTTACATTCCAGGCAGCGCACTGATTTAGCGGTGTCAGGGTTTGTAACAGAGCCCTTAGTACTGCACTGTAGGAGCAGAAGCCTTGAACCGCTCAACTAGTTTAAAAAGCATTGACCACGTTTTTAGTGCATAGCTATTGATGTTGCAACCGAAAAATAAAAAGTTTGAAAAGTTTATGAAGAAGGATTCTAGTAATAAGAGACCTTTTGTGGAATCAGATTGTAGAAGAATCCTAGATTGCTTCTTCTGGGATCATTTTTCCAAAATTTCAAAAAAACGAAGTAATAATTCTAAAACACTCGTACGTTAAGACAGCGTTCAGAGTGCAATGAGGGGAACGGGTAATGCTCTCAGTCTCTCACCCGCTAAAGCGGAACTGATGAACCGAGCCGCTAAAACTCTCAGCTGAAGGAATCTGTCGTTGAACACCAGTTATTAGAATAGCCTATAGCATACTGACAAATCTAACTATGTTTTTTAGCCCGGTGGGTGGTCCGACACCCCCCATCTTCCCCCCCCCACACATACACCCCCAGCCCCCCTTCCAGCCAGCCCCCCCTCACCCAGCCCCCCCCCTTTCTCTGTCTACTTGATGTGGAAACTGAATTAGCGGCTGGCCAATTTAGCCTGCGATCTGGAAACATTCTTAGCCTTCCAGAGCTTAATATAGAGGGCGGTAACAAAACACCTCCCGCCAGCGGCCTGTTGTTTTACCAAATAACATCTAATTGGCCATTACTCCCCATTTAGCCTAATGGCCACACTAATTAGGATAATTCCATAAAAGGCCCTGTGTTTAGACCCAACTGTGGACAAGCATTAACTTAATGACACGACTGACCACTCTAAAATGCTGCCAGTGTGTCCCACTTTTCTTTTTTTTTTCTTTACTCCAAATAGTCTATTAGTCTCTGGCTGTTCCCTCGGCGTGTAGAAGTGCTTTTTCTGCTGTATCACCGATGGCCTCAGACATTTATGAGCTCATGCTTCGCGCCATTTCACTTCATAACGTAACGGTCCATTAAAAGAGCCTTTTGCCAACGCTAACATGTTACCGTGCGCAGAACGGGCAGAACAGCTCGCCGTTTCGTTTTACAAGCACCGCTTCCCCCTAGGCCGTATTTTGGGAGCGTTTATCATTCAGATTATCATACTGAAAAACCAAAACCGCTACCACAATTAATAGTATAGGTTTTATACATTGGCGTTTTGTGCCATTAGCCGTTAGCCATTAGCGCTGTTCATTTCCTTTGTGCCCAGGGTCAACCATACTGTTTAAACGGTGTCAGTTAGCGTCCAACTGTCACGGGCTAAACTGCTAAGAGAAATGAACTAAGGCTATTCTTGGCCGTCGAAGAAGGAAAACCGCCGATATCTTTAAATCTGAATGTCTTGACCCAGATATACGCATGTCCGTCCAAAGTCAGCCGACGCAGAGGAATTACGCTGGACGGCAGATTAAATTTCCCTCTCGAAGCACAACACAGTTTGAGAAATCCTCAAAAAAAGAAAAAAAAAAAAGTATTTTTTTTCCGTTGGATT
>OLKM01001029.1:0-5000 GCA_900291075.1 Melanogrammus aeglefinus | reverse complement strand
CATCACACCTAGCAGACATGGACCCGGGGGAGAGGGAGAGGGAGGGGGGGTCTCGGGGGGGGGTGGGGGGTCCGGTCTGGTGGTCCTGGGGCTCCATGTTACACAGAGAGGTGAGCCTGGAGGTGGGGGGGGGGGGGGGGTGGGAGGTGGGGGTGTCTGGACCCTGACAGAGCTCTTTAGGACGTGACCCCCCACACGTGGGCCCGGGGAGCCGTGCACACTGCGGGGGCTGTTTAAGTTATGTGAGGGTTATATATTTTTTGTCGTCACAAAAAATTCAACGAACGATGATGTATTTCTGACGTGGATGATGTATTTATGATGTATTTTTGATTGTGTAATTAAAGGGCGTGTGGGAAAATGGTATCCTAGCGTTTGTTGGTGTGTATCAGTTAATGTGAGCTGTGTGTGTGTGTGTGTGTGTGTGTGTGTGTGTGTGTGTGTGTGTGTGTGTGTGTGTGTGTGTGTGTGTGTGTGTGTGTGTGTGTGTGTGTGTGTGTGTGTGTGTGTGTGTGTGTGTGTGTGTGTGTGTGAGCCAGCAGATGGAGTTCTTTGAGCTGCTGAGCTGACAGAAGATGTCAGTGAGACAGAGGAAGTGCACTCCTCCCGACTTCCTGTTGACAGCTCGCGTCAATCCTGTCAAACACACCCACCCACACACACACACACAGACCTCGCCCAGACACAACTACTGATGCACTCAGAGTCAGGGCTTTAGCTCCGGGCCGCTATGCTAACAGCATACTTGTAATACAAACATTATGGGCATTTTTATAGCTGAAGTACTAGTATGTAGGCATTAATAATGCACCATTGCCATATACACCCACACTCACAAACATGCACACACACACACACACACACACACACACACACACACACACACACACACACACACACACACACACACACACACACACACACACACACACACACACACACACACAGACACACAGACACACACACACACACACAAACACCCACACACACACACACCCACACATGCACACGCACACACAAGTGCACACACACATCCACACAAGCGCTTACACACATGTGCACATAGACAAACACACACGCACACACACACACACGCGCTCAATAATCTGTACAAATAGTTAATACTCGCATTACAAATACTTTATGATTGAAAGTACCAGCTTACGTCATTACTTTTACGCTCCCATTCGTCATGCTCCTAGTATTACAAACACTAGTCCGGCTCCGACTATCAACACGCGCAGACACTTTGTAACGGCCTAGTCCGTCATCCTCCTTCACAAGGGCCTGTTTGTTCCGTCTCCTCCTCCTCCTCCTCCTCCGTCTGTCTCTGAGAAGAAGAAGAGGAAGACGAGGAGGTGAAGGCGGAGTCGGCACCGCTGCCATGTTGAGCAAACAGCGGTAATTCCCAGCAGGAAAACCCAATCTTCCGAAGCGGTCCGAGGCTTGCCGTGCGACGCTCCGCTTGCATCCCGATTGCTCTGTAACTGAATGCGGGGCGAGGGGGGGGGGGGCTAATCCCCACCAATTAATCATCAGTTCAATGATCAATCTGAAACAACTGTAAACATGGCCGGCGTAATGACGGCTATTTGAAACCCACGCTCAGTGCGGTTAATCACCTATCGCGGGTGAAACACGCGGTGGATTGCGGTGTTATTAGAGGAGAGGTATGCCCAGCGATGGCTCAACCAAGCCGGGACTCCTTAGCAATTATGCTAACTCAAGCATTCAACGCCAAGCCCCGCGCCAAATGAGGCACTTTGGCAGGCCTGCCACTTCCTGCAGCGATCGCCCGGGCTTTCGACTGAGAAAGGACAGAGTGTTTACAAACACTATCTGATTGCCACATGTGTTTGCTCCGCGGGAGTAAGGCTAAAGCAGTCCTGCTGCGACAACTATTCTGCTGCACACCTGTCAAGGCACATCTGGTAGTGTTCTTTGGTGTTTTAATCTCTTACAAAGCGATTGAAAATAGCCTGGGCGTGTGGTGTTTTAATCACTGAGGCACACACCCCGAATGAATAACTGATGATAAACAAATGGCAAAGCTTCACGGAGGTGGAACTCAGAGGCTGACGCAATTTAGCTTTGAACTGTGACTAATAAAGTATTAATGCATTTTATCTGTTGCTGCTGTTGTATTCGAATGGGATTTTTTTTATAACTAGTACCTTTAACCTCTTCTAATTCGGATGCAAAACATTTCCTGACTCAAGAACAGTCAACTGAGGGAAGAAAGTTTTGGCGGTACTCTTGAGTCCAGCAACCTGGGAGGGAAAACCGATCTGATAATAACCTGACAGGCAAATATTAGTGTCTTCCCCAGGTAAATATTAGCCAGTAATTACCTGTCCATGTTTTCCCCCCAAAAGATGCTCTAACGACAGGAAGCCGTACTGCTAGGTCAACAGAAACATTTTCGCCGTCGAAGCGCCAACACGGCGGGTCTATCCTTCCCGAAACCGCGGCCCAGGGACTGGGGTTGGGAAGATGACCATTGGTTCACGTGGGGTGTGGACCGAGGGCCCGTCCCCTCCCTTCGCCATGGCGTCGTCCCTGTCACTCTCTGATGATTAATGACATGCTCGGTCAGTTAATCTTCGCTCCGAAGTTAACGTATTTACGTTTAGTGGGTCAGGGGAGATACTGGTGTCAGTGTGTGTGTGTCAGTGTGTGTGTTTGTGTTTGTGTGGATCTGTGTGTGTCTGTATTTGTGTCTATGTGTTTGTTTGTATGCGTCAATGTGCATCTGTGTTTATGTGTGTGTGCGGGTGTGTGTGTGTTTTTGTGCATCTGTGCATTTGCGTCTCTGTGTACCTGTGTCTATGTGTGTATTTGTGTGTCGGCATGAGTGTTTGTGTGTGCGTGTCCATTTGTGTGTGTGTGTGTGTGTGTGTGTCTCGGTGCATGTGTGTCTATGTGCGTGTTTAAATGAGTTTAAA
The DNA here is from genome assembly GCA_900291075.1 of Melanogrammus aeglefinus. Classification (NCBI taxonomy): domain Eukaryota; kingdom Metazoa; phylum Chordata; class Actinopteri; order Gadiformes; family Gadidae; genus Melanogrammus; species Melanogrammus aeglefinus. Next base: position 2,055 of record OLKM01001029.1, on the reverse strand, counting down.
TGAGTGTTAGTGTGCGTGTGCGTGTGTGTGTGTGTGTGTGTGTGTGTGTGTGTGTGTGTGTGTGTGTGTGTGTGTGTGTGTTGTGTGGTGTGTGTGTGTGTGTGTGTGTGTTGTGTGTGTGTGTGTGTGTGTGTGTGTGTGTGTGTGTGTGTGTGTGTTGGTCTCTGCATTGCTGGGTCTTCTGGTCCCAGTAGAGGATCTGCTTACTCCCTCCCAGGCTCACCGCTGCCTTGATCAGCAGAGGCCATCACTGCTCGCATTCATCTGCCGACCCTAAACTGGCACGCGTGTGTCTGTGTGTGTCTGTGTGTGTGTGTGTGTGGATGTATGTGTGTCTGTGTGTAAGTGTGTCTGTGTGTGAGTGTGTGTTTGTGTGAGTGTGTGTTTGTGTTTCTATATCTGCCTGTGTATGTGTGTGTGATTGTGTCTATGTGTGTCTATATGTGCCTCTTTGTGTCTGTGTGTGAGTCTATGTGTGTGTGTGTGTGTCTGTTTGTTTCGTGTGTTTGTGTGTGTCTATCATCTTGTCTATGTGAGTGTGCGTGTTGTGCTTCAATGTGCGTCTGTGTTGTTTGAGTGTGAGTGCTTGCGTGTTGGTTGTGTGTCTATCTGTTTATGTGAGTGTTTGTGTGTGTGTGTGTGTTTGTATGTGTTTTTTGTTTGTTCGTGCATGTGTGCGTTTGCGTCTCTGTGCATGTGTGTGTTTGCGTGTGTGTCTGTGTGTGAGTTTATGTGTGTGTATTTACTAAAACGAGAGCTGCGTTGCGGCGGCAGATCTCTTCAAGATGCCTGCAGTCAGCTTCTCACCACCATGTCATTGCACTGTGCTCGTGCACGCTCGCGCTCGTACACGCTCGCGCTCTCGTGAACGCTCATCTCAGCTCTCCACCCCTGTAACCAACGGGCAAAAGTCCTGTCCACGATGAAAGGAGAGAGAGTGAGAGAAAGAGAGAGAGAGAGGGGGGGAGGGAGAGAGAGAGACGAGAGAGAGTAGAGAGAGAGAGAGAGAGGAGAGAATGAGTTGAAACAGAGAGAGAGAGAGAACAGAGAGTACTGAGGAGAGAGAGGGGGGGGAGAGTGAGAGAGATGAGGGAGGTGGGAGAGAGAGGGAGAGGGGGAGAGAAGAGAGACGTGAGAGAGAGGAGAGAGGTTTGACAAGGAGAAAAGAGAGAAAGAGGGAAGAAGAGAGAGAGAGAGAGAGAGAGAGAAGCAGAGAAAGAGAGAGGTGGAGAGGGAGAGAGAGAGGGGGTTGAGGAGAGAGAGGGGGAAAGAGAGGGAGAGGGAGAAGAGACAGAGAGGGAGAGAGAGATGAGAGAGAGAGAGAGAGAGAGAGAGAGAGAGAGGGGAGGGAGAGAGAGAGAGAGAGAGGGAGAGGGAGAGAGAGAGAGGGAGAGGGAGAGAGAGGGGGGGGGAGAGAGAGAGAGAGAGAGAGGAGAGAGAGAGAGAGAGAGAGAGAGAGAGAGAGAGAGAGGGAGTGGGGAAGAGGAGGAGAAGGTCAAGACAACGTATTTATAAAGCACATTTAAACACGTGTTCACCAGCTTGGGGTAAATTAAACCCAAAACACTTCTGAGGGTTATTGCACTGCAGAGTATTGTTACTGCAGAGCTCAGTCCGTGACTCTTGCGGGGAGCAGATCGGTACATGGTTGATAGACGGTTTGAATCCCCAATGTCTTCAGCGTACCACTGCCGGTGCCCTTGAGCAGGATGCGCCATCTGCTCCTCCATGACATCACGTCCCTCAGCTCGCCGTCGGTCTCTCTGATGATGCCTCCGCCTCATCGCTCCGCGGACAACAGAGACCGCAGCGCCCGGTGACGGGGTAGCGGTCTTCTGGTCTCCTTGGTGTGGGGGTACGGGGTAAAGGCGGGGTCCCGGCGGGGTGAAGCCCTGTTGGGCCGCGGTCTGGGGACTCGGCGTGTCTTCAAAGAGCTCCAAAGTGGAATTATTGTGGTTAGCTTCACCGACGGGTGCCACGCTTTGAAACCAGAGACACTGAAAATAAACAGTTTGCCCTCAGAGAAAACATGTCTCCCCTCCTCCTCCTAGTCCT
>OLKM01001028.1:162500-183098 GCA_900291075.1 Melanogrammus aeglefinus | reverse complement strand
ACACACACACACACACACACACACACACACACACACACACACACACACACACACACACACACACACACACACACACACACACACACACACACACACACACAAATACCAGCCCCACACCAGAGCTCTGCTTTTAGCATTTAGTAGCTCCTGAGAAGATTAGCTAGCAGACATACGCCAAACACTCACTCTCTCTCTACCTCCCGCTGCCTCTCTTTCTACCTCTCTCTCTCTTTCTCTCTGTCTCTACTTCTCTACCTCTCTCTCTCTCTCTCTGTCTTTCGCTCCGTCTCTCAATTCAATTCAAAAGAGCTTGATTGCCATGGAAAATAAACATTGACACTGCCAGAACAGTGGAAAGGTTAAGGAAAGGAAAAGGAAAGAAAACTTACATTGAAAGCACGATGAAAAGCTGAAACAAAGTTAAATATAACGTACAAGTAGCGTAGAAAGGATGAGGTCATGGTCAGGATAGGAGTGAAGTAATGAAACCATTTCCCGGAACTCTGTCCCCCACCAGGTCCCATCTACATAATCACAGAGTACTGTCTCTATGGCGACCTGGTCAACTACCTCCACAAGAACCGCGAGAACTTCATCAGCCTGCAGCCAGAAAAGAGCCGGAAAAACCTGGACATCTTTGGCATCAACCCGGTGGACGAGAGCAGCCGCAGGTAACCTTCCATCCCACCCGCCACCTCCTTCAGCCCGGACCCACACCCACAACCTCCGTCACCTTAGACCCCACACCCACCACCTCCTTCAGCCCGGACCCACACCCACACCCACAACCTCCGTCACCTTAGACCCCACACCCACCACCTCCTTCAGCCCGGACCCACACCCACAACCTCCGTCACCTTAGACCCCACACCCACCACCTCCTTCAGCCCGGACCCACACCCACAACCTCCGTCACCTTAGACCCCACACCCACCACCTCCTTCAGCCCGGACCCACACCCACACCCCTACCTCCCTAATCTATAATGAGATTATAATAAACTATCAAAATAGAATTTGCAAGCAAAATGTAATATCTTCTTAACCAGGAACCCAAAACATGTTAACAGGTCAGTGTTATATGGTATTATTATGTTCTATGATAAAGTATCCACACACAACCAACCCAGTTCACCCTCCCCGCCCCCTCCGGCCTGTCTGCCATCTTCACATAATCCAATCCCGGCTCTTAAGTGATCTCGTTTTCACTCTAACCCTATTACCATGGAGCTACCTGTTAATTGTGTCGATGTGGTTGAGAACCCATACCACCCCCCCCCCACCCCCCACCACCACCACCTCCACCTCCAACCCGTCACCCCCCCCTCCCTCCGTCCCAAGGGGGTCAACCGGGTTGCCTGAATGAATCATGCCGAGCACTCCTCAGCCCCACCACAGAGTTGTGTCAGTGGTGTTCCTTACCACCATGTGTGGTCCTTATTCCCACGATGCATCACTTCGATACCCTGTCTTTATCTCGCCATACCCCTTTACATAAACGGAACCATTGAATACCGTAACGAAACCCTTTCTAGCTTTATGCCTTACCCCAAAGCAGCATAATATTGCTCAAGCATAATGTCAACAATCACAGTTAAAATCCATGGAGAGGGAACATAGAACGCTCTCTCAAACTAAGAGGATTCTGATATGCAGTTTTCCACAAAGTAGGGTGGGGCCTACATTTTATATTTCTAGAAGTAGGTCAATATGAAAATTTGAATTGTAGTCAATCATGAATTCACAGTACTATCGTCGCAGGCATTCAAACATTCCAAAAAACCCTTTTATAATCTGTAACTTGAAAACAGGACAGTATAGGGAAGTATGGTGTGATTCCCAGGCCGTCCTGTAACCGGTCTGGTTTTTCCTCATCTCGCCACACAGCTACGTCATCCTGTCCTTTGAGGGCAAGGGAGGAGACTACATGGACATGAAGCAGGCGGACAACACCCAGTATGTGCCCATGCTGGAGATGAACAGCTCCAAGTACTCAGACATCATGCGGTCCAACTACGATCACCCCCCCTCACAGAAGGAATTCGGTGAGCGAGAGAGAGAGAGAGAGAGAGAGAGAGAGAGAGAGAGAGAGAGAGAGAGAGAGAGAGAGAGAGAGAGAGAGAGAGAGAGAGAGAGAGAGAGAGAGAGAGAGAGAGAGAGAGAGAGAGAGAGAGAGCACCCTCTGACTGTTTAATATAAATTCTTAATGTCTGTGTTCTCTGCCTTTTTGTTTGATAGGAGGTTTTATTATGGTGGTTATATACTCAACGTGTTGCTTTCACCTAAACTTCCTACCTAACACCAACTCTCACCTAATACCTAAGTGTAACTACTACAACCCTTAAACCTGAACTTAATATTAAACCTTAACGTTATATATATTATAATATATATAATATTTTACCTTACATTCCTGAACCATTACCAAAATGTCCATCCTTAATCTATTACCAAAATTGGGCTTCCTTCATCTGATATAAAATGTTGCTATAACCTCCGTACTAAATTTACCCTTAACTTAAAAAAGTCGACCTTGTCGCACTGCACTCCTTAAATTAGCCGGGCATTAGCGCTGTATTTGTCTCCATGTTGGTGTAAGGCTGCACCCCTGTCAGTCTCTAGCTCTACCCCAGCCCTGTAATTACACAGACTGGATAATAGTTCCCTGGCTTCTCCATGCCGCTAGCCAAAAACCTAGCTGGTGCAGCCGCGGCTATATTTACAGTGAGCAGGCGGACACCCCCCTCTATGGTCTGGCTCCTAACTGCCTGTTTTTATTTCATTCATTCTTTTCCATGCAGACGGTGAGATGGACAACCTGCTGTCAGAAGATGGCAAGGACGGCCTGAGCACCACCGACCTGCTCAGCTTCACCTACCAGGTGGCCAAGGGCATGGAGTTCCTCGCCTCCAAGAACGTGAGTCCAACTTCAACACTGCCGCTGCGGTCAGACCCACTCCCAGTGGAAACCAGGCTTTTTTAAAAAAAATAATAATAAAAACTAGGTTTTTCTGGTTGGTTGGCAAGCCATCACTTGGTGGTCTCTCTGCGATTGACCTGCGAACCTGTTGCTACGGTGACAAAGGTTGGAGTGATGCAGTGGTGGTGGTGGCGGCGGCGGCTGGTGTTTTGGGCCTGTGCTGATGACAGGCCTGCCGGCCAGCAGGACTGCATTTAAACCCAGGGTTCCTCTGAGATAAGCCGCCCTCGTGCCAACGACGAGAGGCGAGTGTGTTTGAATATAGCCCGGGACCGGCCAGGGTAGAATTAGCCTTTTGCTCCCAGCTACTCATTCCCTCTCCATGGTTATTATGCCCCGGTCAGGGCCGGCCATGTTTACACTAAGGCCCAGGCGTTGGAGGAAGCACCAAGTGGAAATTCTAAAGGATTATTACAAATTATACCCCGAAAAAATGTCCCACAGACAGAGAGGCAGATTTAGATGTGGCGAGTAAACGCTCGACCCACCGACCGACTGAATAACAAAACGGATGTTTTTGGTTGGAACGAGTCGGTAGAAGACTTGAAGCACTGGGACTGGCAAACAAACAACAGTGAGGGACGGTGGAAGATGCTGAGCTTGTCGTTCTGATGGTTGTGTATGTGTTCTGCCTCCCTCAGTGTGTGCACCGCGATCTGGCGGCCCGGAACGTGCTGCTGTCCCAGGGGAAAATCGTGAAGATCTGTGACTTCGGCCTGGCCCGGGACATCATGCACGACAACAACTATGTCTCCAAAGGCAGCGTAAGTCTGTCTGTTTACCTGTCTGTATGTCTGTCTGTTTGTTTGAAAGCACTACGATGTCAGCAGATGGAGCAGGTTGTAGAAGGGGAGGTGGGAAGGACTTAAGTTCGATCTCTCATGGTCCAGATGTCCTTCAGCAAGGCATGTAACTGCTCAGTTTATATCTGGCTGACATCACCAATGGTGTGGGTGCATGTCCGATCGGGTTTGACTGGCAAGAAGATCGAAGACCTTGAGCGTGCCCAGATTAGATCAACTCAAGTGTCTTGTTTTTAGATTTAAATGATTCTAAGGCCAACCAAAACAAGTGGTTGTGGTTTATATGCTTTGTTTGAAATGAAGATGGCTTCCATGTATAGGATACAGGTTTTGTTTGCATTGATATGCCGTCCATGTGTATACATATTGATTGTGATTGTCTTGCGTTGAACAGACCTTCCTGCCGGTGAAGTGGATGGCACCAGAGAGCATCTTTGATAACCTGTACACTACCCTGAGTGACGTGTGGTCCTACGGCATTCTGTTGTGGGAGATCTTCTCCCTCGGTTAGTTTACACATTGAAGACACACACAACTTAAAGTCATAAATGATGTATATATATCCGACTGTTGGAGTCTATACAGTATATGTTGATTTGGAGTCAACCTATTCAGAAGTTGATGGGACATTTTCAGTGGGAACATTTGTATGACATAAAAATGACATTAAAAACAAAAGTAATGCTTTTAAAGGGACAGGAAGTGAGATCACGGAGGTATCAGGAACTGATGAGAGTGTTGTTGTGGGTTTGAAGGTGGGACTCCGTACCCTCGGCATGGTGGTGGACTCCAGCTTCTACAACAAGATCAAGAGTGGCTACAGGATGGCAAAGCCAGAGCACGCACCGAGCGACATGTAGGTGGCACCCCGGACTGCATGATATTTGTATATTTGTGCACGTAAACATTCCTATATACACTTTTCTTCAGCTTTATAGTCTTTCACAAAAACAAATTTATAAATTATACTGGAATTATTACATTATGTTAAGAAAGAAGCCTCTTTATCTGCAGCTTTGAGCTAGTAGCTCTTGTGCTAAGCTACCTGTGTGTTTCTGTGCCTGGGCGTGTTCAGGTATGAGGGGATGATGAGGTGTTGGAACAGTGAGCCTGAGAAGCGTCCTTCTTTCATGGAACTGACTGAGGCTGTGGCCTCCCTTCTTCCCTCCAGCTACAAGAGAGTGAGTCTCCCCTCCCAACACTCTCTGAACTTTGACCTCCCCACGCTTAAACACCTGCTTCCTATCTCACACTCATGACCTCACAAGGTCATCCACAACCTGATACTTTTTTGTTCCTGAGACACACCAGGGGGTGGTGTACATTTTTCTGTGTGTGTGTGTGTGTGTGTGTGTGTGTGTGTGTGTGTGTGTGTGTGTGTGTGTGTGTGTGTGTGTGTGTGTGTGTGTGTGGTGTGTGTGTGTGTGTGGTGTGTAGAGAGAGAGAGAGAGAGAGAGGAGAGAGAGAGAGAGAGAGAGAGAGAGAGAGAGAGAGGAGAGAGAGAGAGAGAGAGAGAGAGAGAGAGAGAGAGAGAGAGAGAGAGAGAGAGAGAGAGAGAGAGAGAGAGAGCATGAAGAGAGAGAGAGAAGAGAGAGAGAGAGAGAGAGAGAGAGAGAGAGAGAGAGAGAGAGAGAGAGCGCATGTGTGTGTATTAGCGACTTTATGTGTTTCTGCGGTTTCTCGGGCCCCCAGGGTGACAACATTGTAAAACAGGGTGCTGTGGGTGCTAAGACCTGTGATTAGAAGTTCAATGTACCAGCTGGAGGTCTTTCTCCCCCACCAACACCCACCACCCCCGTGCTCCAACGCCCTGCCATAATGAGCCTCTTCAGGCTGTTAAACACAGCAGCACACATGGTAGATGAAGGACCTCATCGGCACTCCACGTGGGGTGGGGGGGTGGGGGGGGGGGTGGGTTCAAGGGTTTAGTGTCTCCGCATAGTCATGCTCACACTCTCCCACACACACACACACACGCACATGTACACACACACACACACACACACACACACACACACACACACACACTGCAGTTCCTTGTTTGCTCATTTGGGTTTAAGCAAAACAAAACAGCTAACGACCACGCTTCCGTTATCAGGTCCATTGGCCGAGCATACAATAGATTGATTCTGGTGTTTACAGGCCCTTAATGGACAGATAAATGTTTTAAAATGATGGTTTAAAAGAATGGAGAACACACTAATTAAACAGTCCTCTGCTGCCTCATGACTCCAGTCTTACCACCCATTGCTGTCCTTCCCCCTCCTTCCATTTCTACCATCTCCACATGCCTACCACCTTATCCTCCTAAATCTGAACAATTAAAATAGTCTTCAAAGAGAGGAATATGAAAATAAATAACCTACCTTAATTCTCTCTCCCTCCTCCTCCTCCTCCTCCTCCTCCTCCTCCTCCTCCTCCTCCTCCTCCTCCTCCTCCTCCTTCCTCCTCCAGTGCTATGACCGGGTGAACCAGGACTTCCTGAAGAGCGACCACCCGGCGGTGACCCGCGTGTGCGTGGACACGGACTCGGCCGTCGACGACAACGCCTACATCGGCATCGCCTACAAGAACCACGGCAAGCTGAAGGAGCGCGAGAGCGGCTTCGACGAGCAGCGCCTCAGCTCCGACAGCGGCTACATCATCCCCCTGCCCGACCTGGAACCGCTGTCGGACGACGAGTACGGCAAGAGGAACCGCCACAGGTGAGCAGTGGGCACTCTCTTGCAAACCTGTGTTGGAGCCGCTCTCGCTTTATGGCTCTCCAACCTTTACCGTTAGGTACCGAGTGGAGAGAGAGCGGGAAAATGTTGAAACTGAACAAGAGTCCCTACGACATTCGGAAGTGTTGCTATTCACCGACCCGTGATTGACCGGCAGAAATGGGATTTCCCGAGCCAATAACGGCAAAAGAGGTCCCGATGGGTCAGAAATGCCCCATGAGCCTTCTTGAATTGAAATTGGCTCATACAGAGGCAGACACAGTCTACCCGTGCAGATATTCTCTCGGCGCGTTTCACTCAGTAATAGCTGACAGGAAGCTAGGTCACTTCTATGACATTCAAACGATAGCTCTTTGAAATCCAACCCACTTTTGTGATGCGTTTTTGAACGTGCTGTACCTGCAATAACTACTACTATACACACATCACGTCTGTTTGGGATTCCTGCAGGCACTCGCTTTCTATATCGTTTTTTAAACGTTGTTATGCAAATCTTGCTCAAATATTGATTGTGTGTTTTCAAATCGTGTGGCTGTAAGAACTGTGAAAGTGCTCAGGGCGTATCTTTCAGCTATTTGTTGCCATTTCTTGTTGCATTACTTTTGGCGACAATGTAACAAGAATTACAGCATTTTAACAACTGACATTTTTATAAACCCCATCCAACCCTAACAATCCCTGTGCCGATAAAAAAAAAATAATAATAATTATATATATATATTATTATTATTATTTTTATTTATATATATATATATATATATATATATTATATATATATATATATATATATATATATATATATATATATATATATATATATATATATATATATATATATATTATATTATATATATATATATATATATATTTATATTATATAAAATAAGAAATTGGGGGGGGCATTTATTTTTATACCATATTTTGGTATGGGTATAGAAAGTACACAAATCAGCAGAAAAATCCCTAAGCAAGATGCCTAATGACCTGTATCTGAAATTAATGTAGGTCCCTTTGTATAAAAGCGTATCCACTAAAATACCCTAGTAAAAAGTCATGCCAAGGAACTGCAGATGTAACCTAGCATCCTGGCTAACCCGGACCCATTTACTAAGATGTTTTTAATACAGTACGGCCCCACCCCAAATAAATTCATGATAAATATTGAAATGGGCAGGGTACAACATCACAGTGCCACCACAGTCACACATGGATGTAAAGGTCTAGCAATTACTGTATGTTGTATGTCCTGGCACTTAATGTACACACTTATTGTATGTTGTATGTTCTCACACTAAAAAAATAGTACTTAATAGTGTACTTAATAGCACTGTACTTACCTAGCTATCTTTGTTGTTTACGGGGAATGGGTTAACCTAGCAATTATAAATGCTAAGCACTTTTCGTACCGATAGCGATATAAGCGATATATTGTTTCTCTTTCTTCTGACAAATGTACTTATTGTAAGTCACTTTGGATAACAGCATCTGCTAAATGCCCTCGATGTAAAATGTAAAGGTCTAGCGAGATGCTGAGCATGTTCCTGGTGTCCTCCCGTAGCTCCCAGACCTCCGATGAGAGCGCAATCGAGACGGGCTCCAGCATCTCAACGTTGGCCAAGCGAGAGGGAGAGACCCTGGAGGACATCACCCTGCTGGACGACATGTGTCTGGACTCCAGCGACCTGGTGGAGGACAGCTTCCTGTGACCTTCATGTCCCCTGCTGGGGCTCTCTTCCAGACCCTCCCCTCCCCCCAAAGACCCTCAGAGACCCTCTTAGACTTTGGTACATGGACCTTCCCAGATACCCCCCAGCCCTTCACCTCTGAACCTGCCTCTTAACCGGGATTGCCCCAGCAGAAAGGAGGAGAGAAGCACATACCACTTTGTCCTGTTCTCTTGGGGAGGGGGGGGGGGGGAAGTGGTGAATACAACGACAATGAATGGACTCTCCGAGCCAGGGGTCCCAGAGCAGGGTTAGCGTGAAAACGGACTAAACACGCACCAACCGGGGAGAAAGAAAATCGAAAAAACGGGAGGGATGAGGTTTCTTATTCCGTAGGGCATTTTTTTTTTGTAATATACGTGCAACGATACAATCGAGGAAGGAGGATTCAGTTGTTTGGGTGAAAGATGACCACTGCATTAGCTTATCAGAACCACTAGAGATCCACTGTTTAGACGTGGCCAGTTTCCTTGGTTTACAGAGAGATCGTGAGTGACAATCAATAGTCCCCCGTCCCTCCCTCAACCACATCACCCCTCCCTAATTCTCACCTGATGCTGGTACAATCAGTCTCATTAGATTCAAAAAAGCACAAGTTTTATGTTACAATTTTTGTACGTGACAGTATTATGTTGGCTAATGAAATGGCTCATGAAATGGCTAAAGCAATGGTTAACGAAAAGCAGCGGTACAAATATATTTTTTTACGTCACCAATGTGTAAACATGTAATGTTTGTGAATATTAGCTAGAGAACTGCCACAGAGTTGTGAGGAGAGGACTGACGGACGTGCCGAAGTCAAATCTTTATTTGTACCGTCTTCGCTTTCCCATGACAGCTTGCTCCAGTTATGGGTGTGTCTAAGAAACCCTAAGCCCAGCGTGATTGTATTGTACATAGTTTGAGAGTGATTTTATATAACAGAGTTATTGACAATAAGATTACAGTATTTTATATGAAAAAAGAAGCACATATTAATCCTCTGCATCCGATGGTTGAGCCTTGCTCAGAAACAGAAAACCAAACTCAAAATGTGGCAGACAATGGACTACACTTCTGGTCAATTGAGGACTTTCAGCTCATAATGTTTTACACTGCAGTATTGAAGTACTGCTCCACAACGACACACACCTTGTTCATTTGTATCAGTCATGGAAACTACAAGAAGAAATGATTCTCTACCAAAGCACGGAGGACTATGTTTGTTTCAGTTTAATTACTTTCAGTCGACCACACTTTAATATCTTTCCTTTTGCCTAATATAATGCACCACAATGACAAAAATAAAAAATCTATGCCTTACTCTGCATGTTACCAAAAAGTAGCTAGAAGATATATAGCCATACCAGCGTATTTGTTTACCAAGTAGAACCTTAGCAAACAAATAAAAATGCACCAGAAAAGAGAATAGGGAGAATAAAGTGTTTTAGCTCCTTTGGAACGGGAGGGCGTTTGGATCGGAGCCCAGACACTTGGACAGAAGCCGTACTCCTCCTGATCCTCCAGCTAAATCCAGCGCACCGTACACCCAAACTCTCCATCCCTCTCACCGGCGCTACTCCCTCTCTGCCCTACTGCCGGGTGGAATACGTGGAGACAAATTGGCGCCAGTGCGCTTTACTTCTTTATCTTCTGCTGCGCTAATAGTGTTGTACGCATTGTCCTTGGCTTCAGTACTGCCTTCCCTGTGGTACACCTCCGTTGGTACGTTGGGTCAGTATAGCCCCAGACCGCTTCTCCCAATACACACATTATTACTCTGTTTTCCTATACATTATGTACATTCAGATGATTTATATTTCAATAAAAGATTTATAATGTAACTCTTGCCATGTCTTTTTGTTTGCTAATGTTTGGTTGGTGTTTAGGTATATTAGTTAGGAGATTTTAGGTTTAGGTATGAGTATGATGTAAGAGAAAGTTCGTTTTAGGGAGGTTAGATAAGTTCAGGTATTAGAGAGGGTAAGAGATGATTCAGTTGAGGCATAGATTATGATTATTTACTTTCCCTAGTTCTGCACTCATTTCTGAGTTAAGTAGGCCTACCTGCTTTCAATCATTTTAGTGATTTGGGTTCACACTTAACATTGTCAGTGTGTGTGTGTGTGTGTGTGTGTGTGTGTGTGTGTGTGTGTGTGTGTGTGTGTGTGTGTGTGTGTGTGTGTGTGTGTGTGTGTGTGTGTGTGTGTGTGTGTGTGTGTGTGTGTGGTGCGTGCGTGCGTGCGTGCGTTGCGTGCGTGCGTGCGTGCGTGCGTGCGTCGCGTGCGTGCGTGCGTGCGTGCGTAACTGTGGACTTGGAACGGTACATGCCGTATACATAGGCCTACTGTATGGCCGTGCGACTGAGACTTCGAACATTAGCAGTTACTGTAATTTCCCACCAGAGGGCGCAAGTGTCAACGAAATATAAAAAACATCTAGGATCCAAAATAGCCGCCAGCTAGCAAATGGTGGTCTGGCCTCAAAGCACCAATGATAACCAAATTCCCGAAACAAAAGCCATGCTGTTTTTAAGCTTTCAAGAGCTTCTCCATCTGTACATGACGGTAGTATGCTTTACCGCAAAGATGACCGTATAACGATATCTGTGGCCACGTCCTGCTGTCGACAAAATAATTAGCTCCGGCACATTTAATATTTAGAATGGATCATTTTCTAATTTCTTACATATAAAAAAAGTTATTGAAATGGCTATATCATTTTTTCATAGAAGAACCATTTCACAGTATATTGCACAAAGACACATATTTTCGCTTTCAACTCGAATAGCCGGGACACATCTGTTGTTGATAACAATTGATCTTGATTTCTGTAATATTAACAATTAAATCACATCCCAGCTGATAAGTTCTGGCCAGCCCCATCTTTCTTTGTATACAAGAATCCCAACATTGACACCCCCCAACCCCTCCCCAAATCCCTCACAAAACCCCTCCCCAAAAAACTACCACCTGCGCTGGTCTCACAGCAGGTCAAAGTGGACAGAACATTGTTATTTTATTTTTTTGAAGAAAGTCTTCCGCCTATTGACTCGGAGGGGCTCAAATTGACACATTGTGACAATAATGTTTTTTACTAATTAATTTTGGTTTTATGCTGTAGTGCTGGTTTTATGTCGAGTAAGTGTTTTCAAAATAAAAGCAACCGCTTCTACTGTAGAGACACAGCAGCAATCAAGGTAAAGCAACTTATTTATGGCAAAAAAGGTGAGCAAAGATGCAAGCTTGTCTTTCTGTCCTGGGTGAACAGCCTATCCCTAAAGAATCTGTATGAATACATTACTTATTTTCACATGAGAAAAGGCCACAAAGGCTCAGGCCAACAATGTTTTAAAAAACCTGTCCCATTGGGGTCGACCAAATATTTGGCCTTAACTCAATGCTACCTTTAATGCTCAACGGACACAAAATATGATTTACCAACATGGTGAAGGATCATTTACGGCGGTGAAAAAGAATAGCAAGGCCCGACCAGAAGCCACGGCCCCACCACAGTGGGCGGCTTGGGGGGTGGGGGGGAGATGGAATGAAATTGTATCTCATTTTACTGCGTGAGAGTGATAGGCAATCCGATTTGTGTATATTTGGCTGCACGAGTGATGTTGGGACGATTAGATTAGGGATCTCTTTAGTTTGTTTGACACGTAACATCAGTCTGCTTGGTGAAACTGGACGCCGCTCGGACGGCCTTAACAGCCGCTTGGTCTCCCCAGGCCGCCCCGCTGGGAGCAGGGCGTGTGCGCCTGCGCCGTGTGCGCACTGCTCTCGTTTCAAACACCCCTCTCGCAACTGTATGTGTGTAGGTCTGTGTGTGTGTGTGTTGTTGTGTGTGTGTGTCTGTGTGTGTGTCTGTGTGTGTGTGTGTTATCGTGTGTGTTTATGTGGCTGGGTGGGTGGGTTGTGTGTGTGTCTGAGTGTCTGTGTGTGTGTGTCTGAGTCTCTGTGTGTGTGTGTGTGTGTGTGTGTGTGTGTGTGTGTGTGTGTGTGTGTGTGTGTGTGTGTGTGTGTGTGTGTGTGTGTGTGTGTGTGTGTGTGTGTGTGTGTGTGTGTGTGTGTGTGTGGTGGGTTGAGGGGGTATTTATGTGTTTTCCAGACCCGGGCCTAACGAGGGGCCGTTGTGGCCCCCACCCCTGTAAGCGATCCTTTGATTGATCTGTCATTAAGAAAACGAACATACAAGAAACATTAACCGTGTCACAACAAGATATGCTTGGAGAGGTGTCGGTTTTCATCTTTGACCTTAGATTACATTTGCTCCTTTGTTTGAAAACATTCAGTCAGAATAGGCGAATGTGTGTGTATGTGTGTCTGGTCATGTTGTCTCTCTGTCTGTGTGTGTGTGTGTGTGTGTGTGTGTGTGTGTGTGTGTGTGTGTGTGTGTGTGTGTGTGTGTGTGTGTGTGTGTGTGTGTGTGTGTGTGTGTGTGTGTGTGTGTGTGTGTGTGTGTGTGTGTGTGTGTGTGTGTTGGTCATGTGCTAGGGCCCCGGGGTCCACAGCCTTTACAACCATGTGATCAGTGACAACGGGCATACATGGTGGTTTGTTGGAGCATGGGGCCGTGAACGCCTTACAGAATCTTTTTTTAAAAAAACGTCCTCCTATTGCATGTGAATGATTAGGTTGCTCTGTTCGGTGTTTTATACATTAGCTGTGGTGGTTTGAAGATAAGGTAACACTCTGTCCAGCTATGCTAGCTACACTTGCTGGTTCTCCAAACCTCTCTTTCTGGTTCTTGGAGCCTGTCTTCCTGGTTCTCCAAGCCTCTCTATCTAGTTTGCAAAGCCTATCTCTTTCTGGTTCTTGGAGCCTCTCTTCCTTTTTCTCTGAGCCTCTCTTTCTGGTTTTCGGAGCCTCTGTTCCTGGTTCTTGAAGCCTCTATTTTTTGGTTTTCCCTGAAGCTTATCTTCCTGGTTCTCAGAGCGTCTCTATCTGGTTCTCAGAGCATTTCTATCTTGAGCCTCTGTTTCTTAGTTTCTCTTCCTGGTTGTGGGGGCTACTTCGTGGTTGTTTTCGGGCCTACCACCTGGTTTCCTGCCCAATGAGCTGCAGCTCAGACAACCAGCTGTGTCAGCTCACAGTAATAGTATGTGGTATAAGAAAATAAAAAATTCCATGGAAATTAGTTTTTTCATAAAACAATAACCGCTTCCTTAAGTAAACGTAAGTCCTTGATATAAACTCTAGCTAGAACAATAAGCAATCATCTTGGCCCATATGTGGGGGTAAAGTCACATTCTGTGCTAAAAGCCGAAACCTGTTGGTAAAGAGAACATGCTGATAATCCTCTTTTTCCTTTGTCAGCTGGATCAAACTGAAATATGAATATTATACGAATAAAGTAAGTACGTAAGTAGGAATGCTCAATTGGTTCCCAAAAGCATTCTCCCATGACTTCTTCCACCCCTACACACGCTTTTTCTGTCCTCTCCCCTACAGGAAGAGAAACTACCCCAATCTACACTTTTTCATAGACCCCCTCCACGTTCCCAAAGGTTCAAGGCACCTTCAGCTGGTCCACAGTATGTCGATTCAGACCTGAGACGACACAGGGTTCGAGTCCCGCCTGACGCAGCCACCCTGTGGCACAGCGGGCGTGGCGGCTCATCAAAGCATATTGACAGTAAAGAGGATGCACTGCCGTCAGGTGTGCAGTCACCCTGCACCATGCGAAGGGTTAAGGAATCATGATATATTCATCCAGTTTATGAAAACTGCAGCCAAACCTTTTTCTCACATGCCTAAAATTGCTGCGTGACGGTTGGAACGCAACCTTTCATCAATAATGCGTCATGGGTCAGCGCAGGGTTTAGGGTGACTATGAAATTCCTTGTGAAAGCCCACTTGGTGGAGAAATTCCTGATCAATTAGCTATGGATGGCCAGCCTTCAAAGCAACACAGCGCGGCATTGAGTCGGCTGGTGTGAAAGCACCCACTCATCACTGTCGCTGTTTTACTGTTCCTGTCAGAGGGACAAACACTCTCTCAGAGAGGGAATATGCGAGTAATCAACAGTGAAAATGAGTTTCTCGCAGTTAAGACAACTTGAGAGGGGAGAGAGGCAGGGATGATGTAATCTGCGGCCGTGCATGCGTATGTTAGACACTGAGAAGTAGGTTGTGTTCGCATTGTAAGTTTGCGTGGATGTGTGTGTTTCTGTGTGTTTGTATGCGTGCTGAGTATTTGAAAACTAATTAGGCACAGAATTTCAATTTTGGCATAGTTCATATTCTCGAAGATGGATTACAAATGTGTTAATATTGGTATATGCAAATGTTTTTTAATACAAATTTACAGAGTGAATATGGAGAGTTTCTAATGATGTTGAACTGTTACTGATAGTCAAATAAGCACTGATGAGAAGATTCAGTGGCTACAGTTTCCAGGGAATTAATTTTACTAATTTGTACTACCTGTGTGTGCTAATTATTTAAGTGACTATGTGTAAGATTTATTTTGTACATGAAGAAATTGCCAATATGTGAACAGGTAGTTATTTCACTTGAATCACCTTCCCTGAGTGCCACCATTCCATAGCCTGTGGGCTGTTTTATATTATATTTGACTTGGGTGGTTATGCCAGGCAAAAAGGAAGGAAATTACAACTTTTAATTGAGACTATTTATACCTCCAAGTACTGAGTATAACCCTTCTTAAAAGATGGAGCTGAGAGTAAAAGAGGAAAACACCTTAAAGGGTGATATCGTGCTTTTTTTACTTTTTCCGAGTTTTTCGTTACTACAGTTCAGATATTAAATAAGATAATTAACGGCTTTTAAGGTCCGCAAACGTTGGGCACCTTTGAACAAGGAAGACAGCAAAAGATTGCAAATGGTATTGTGAAAAAGAGGATGCGTTTCCTTGTGTATCGAGTGACCGTTTACAGGCATGGCAGCATTGACTGTGTTTTACCGCACGGAAACTCTTCCGAATCTGGTCTAACACCTGAGCAGCCTATGACGTCTTTCAAAGTAATTGGTCCTAACCAAGCTGTTCTGTAGAACATAGAGCATCTTTCAAAATAAAAGTGGTTAGAATGAAAATAGGCAGCAGGTCATTTCTTTATAAATACATTAATATATTGAATAAAATAATATTAACATGGTCAGTCGGACCTAATTAAAACAATTTGAAAACAATTAAAAAACAAAAAACAAATGAATACAACCCCAAAAGGAATACGTCGCTAAGCCAGCATTGCAGGCCTTGTCGATTTGAAGGAAGATGCAGTCTATCTTTTTGTTTGGTTTCCGGTGAGCTATTATGGAGGTTCTAATTGAACAAATGGAGAAGTTAGCCCGATGACTGGAGGCCAACAATGAGTTGTTGGGAGTTTCTCTACAGTAAATCGTCTCTGATCTCTTATACTTCGAATGCAACATCACTCACTGTCTCTTCCAATGGGTCCTTATGTAAAATGGGTCTCAAACCCACTTTTGATCCTCTTGAAACGAAATGTGCGTGTGTTTGTGTGTGTGTGTGTGGTGTGTTTGTTGGGGGAGGGGGGGGGGGGGGGGAGAGTGTGTTAGTGTGGGGGGGGGGGGGGCTTTGGGATCTCTTTGCTTCTTGTAGAGGAGATATGACAGTACTTAAATACAATTTGGCTTAAATGTAATATTTAATTCTGTTTACTCACCATTTATCGTCAAATATGGTAAGACAACGTTTATTGAGCCTTTGGCCCACTGACTAAAGCCCTTGCATTTGAAGTATTATGAATGGATTTCTTCTGTGACCGGTTTAGTAGTTAGTTCTACTAAAATTACAGCCTATTGCAAAAGGTGTCGACAAAGAGAACAAAACTCAAGATTGCCACTTGTAAGAACAGTACATCTTAGCAACTTATTTTGTACCAGAATATGGCTTCAGTACCAGGTCTATATGATAGCAGGTAGCTAGAGTAGCAGATCTATGTAATAGCAGGTAGCTACAACGGCAGGTCTATATGATAGCACTGCTATCATATTGCTATCATATAGACCTGCTACTGTAGTAGCTACCTGCTATGATAGCAGGTAGCTACTACAGTAGCAGGTCTATATGATAGCAATTTGCTACAACGGCAGGTCTTCGTGATACCGGGTTGGATATCAGGTAGCTACAATGGCAGGTCTATATGATAGTAATTAGCTACAACGGCAAGTCTATATGATAGCAGGTAGCTACAATGGCAGGTCTATATGAACGCAGGTACATACAGTAGCAAGAATCTAGTAGCAGGTCTATATGATAGCAGGTAGCTACAGCGGCAGGTCTATCGGATAGCAGCCAGCCAGTGGATAATTTAGGCAGGTGTATTTGGAGTTATGTGCTGTGCAGTGGTCGAGCTGTGACCCTGAACACAGAACCAAACTCAGACTCACCACCAGCACCAATACATGCTATACAACCGTGTTATATTTGGAACATATGGTGGCCGGACACTTCCTCTCCTCTGACTGTGTCAACTGGTTTATGGTTGATCTACAATGGACAAACAATGTGGTCATGTGACCAAGTCCAAACTGAAACGGAAATGCCCAATATTACTTTTCACAGTGTATTCTCCTACAACGGATGACTTTTCATCACTTTTTGAAGCGCCCACAAAGTCAGATAAAATCTTTTAAAGTCATGTTGATAGGATGTCATTGTGAGGATTGCAAGGTCCAAAGTTCAAATAAAACAAGGGTTTTTATGTGAAATAAAACTTTTAAAAAAAATAGTATGTAAGGGAGGGTTGGCTGAAAAAACCCTCCCTTCAAAAATTGTAAACGTGTGGGTCAATATAATGAAGGTAAAAAGTTACTCTATCGGTTTGTGCACACTCACAATCATGAGTTAAAAACACATCATAGGACCTTGGGTTGGGTAGCCATCAGGGAAGATTTAGAAAGGTAACTCTTCTCTACTGAATTTTAGAATATGTATGTTTAATCCAAAGATCTAAATATAAAGATTTATATCTACCTGAATTCTCTCATCCAGGGACTCCTATAGAGGAAATTTGTTGTGACTTTATATGTCATGGTCTCGTTTTACTTTGGTATCTGTCTTGTTTCTCCCCATGTCAGGTTTACCTCCTGTGTGATTACTGATCCCTCCCCTAATGTGTTTCAGCTGTTACTCGTTGCGTGCCCTGTGTGTTTGGTATTTAAGCCCATGTCTTTCCTTTGTTGCTGGTTCGGATAGTTTGTGGTGAGTTGTGTCCTGTATGTTACCTATGTTCCCCGCGTTCCGTGCCTTTTGAGTTAATAAATTATCCTTTTACCTAAACTGTCTGCGATTGGGTCCTACCTGCCTGCCTGCTACTTGCAAACCGTGACATTATATCTAAGTTCATGTTTATTTACAGTTATCATTAGAGACACCTTTATACCATAATATACAGCCTATTACCTGAAGGCAGGCGGGGGATAATGGGGATACACCCCAGAACCTTTTATCTGGGAGTCAAACCCCAAAGACTATCTTCTTGCCCTGCATCGTCCAAAGGGGTTCCAGGTCAATTGGTGGGGGAGACGTTAGCATACTTCACTTTAACAACAATCCAATGATATCTATAACTTTCCTCATCTCTCTTTATATATATATATATTGCTGTATTAGCAGAAACAAACAGTGGGAAGAGTCACGACAAAATAGACCCACAGTCCATGGAAACATGGCTCAGCGTGATGCTTGTTCATAAAATGCCAGTCTCAGGGCCAGTCGACCCTATGGCTTCTTCTCCAGAAAAACAAATTGTCTCTTAGGTCATGGAGGAGCTCTATAAACAACCCCACGGATGCTGGTGGAAGATGTGAGGGAGGAACAAAGACGAGTTGTTGTGGTGCCGGAGATGCTGGACGACGATTCCCCCCTAGGCCTATTGAGGAAATCACATGGAAGAGTTAAAACAAGCCTCAGTACCCCAACCTTGACCCTGGTTGTCTTACCCCCGTCACTCTTGACTCAATGGTACCATTATACTGTTCTCTGTCCCTGTGCAGCCTGGCCCACTCCGTTTATCAGGCAGATTGTCTATGCGTCCATCGGCCACTGTGCTGAAGCGCAGCCAGGGAAGGGCTTGGAAAGGCGACCATCATCCACGAGTCCCGACGTACATGAGGATAGAAAAGGGACCGGACTTATGGTGGAAACATTCCTGATTATTGCAGTTAAAGGCGATAGCTTGTTGCCACAAGTGACCCGCGCAACGTTGACCGTGGGGCTGGCAACCGGGCTGACAGGGGCCGTCAGGTGCCTTTCCTAAAGACACCCATTGGTAACATTTCTTTCTAATAAAATATTAAAATAGAGATGGAGGCGATGGAGCAGAAGGATTGAACACGCAGCCCTGTCGGTGGGCTTTGTCTGAAATTACTTAACCCAAACTTCAACATACAAGTCAGCAAGACAAGTCTCTCTCTCTCTCGCTCTCTCTCTCTCTCTCTCTCTCTCTCTCTCTCTCTCTCTCTCTCTCTCTCTCTCTCTCTCTCTCTCTCTCTCTCTCTCTCTCTCTCTCTCTCTCTCTCTCTCTCTCTCTCTCTCTCTCTCTATGGTGATGAGTCCAGACATACACTGATTTCACCAAGTTGCCAATCAGCAGAGGCCATTCCTGCTATCACTTCACTCCCTGGGGGTCCCAGCTGTGAGTGACAGGGTGTGGGGGGTAAACTGAGGTGAATTGAGGTCAAATTAAACACGACCATCAATGCTTTTTGCACTGTGATTTTTGGGAAAATAATTAATATCAACCATAAAAAGTGAGAACTAGTGCTGAATCTACTAAATCTTCTACTAAAACTTTGGATTGACTACATGCATGGAATGTTCACAGCATCACTTTCTTATGAAATGTAAAACCATAAAATCATAATGACAATATTCAAAAACAACATCCCACAGCTCTAGAAGAAAAAACATTTAGGAATATGACCAAAATAAATTCTGGAAATCGCTTTCCCCAGAAGTAATAATTTCCCCCTCATACTATAAAAGTCATTTGGGCTGATGGTAAAATCAATGGGTGTAATTGGCCGGTTGTTTTACAGGACTGAACGCGTCGAGGTAGTCCAATTAGAGATCTGGTTTCCAGGCCTCAGCCATCTGAGCCCTTTAAGAGTGGTCTGTCGCTCTCAAATGTATAAGAAATTGATCCTAAAATTGAAAACTTAAGCTTGACTACCTTCTTAAATCACCTCACATAGCCAACGGACCTTTCCTCTTCCTATAAATCCGGAGGCCCTGAGAACAAATGGGTCATGTAGCAGAGATGAGTTTGTTCGAGTGAGGCTAATAATAATCAAAGCACGCTGGAACTGCAGGAATTTAAGTGTTGCACGATCGCGTTTCAAACGACGGTGTGGGTCGCTGTAGGAGTCCAAAGCAAACTTGTTTCTGGATCACTTTGTAAATTGTGTTTTAACTATCAATAAATAGTTGGAGAAACCTGGATACAAATTGATGTTGGAAGGAAGTTTGGAATAATAGTATGGAATCCATAAGCCAAACCATCTGTTACAAATAGGCTATCTCTTTCGCCAGAACCGACCGAAATGTCGACCAGGGCCTACCACATCAATCAACGTCTCAATTTCAGATGGTAAGCGGTTGTGAAAACAATGACTCTCTCTGTATAATATTTTTATTTAATTACGCTTATCATACGTATCCAGCGAAGATTATCAGAGAAGGAGCTGTGACGAATCATTATTGCAGAACAAGAAGTGGGGTTGTCAGAAGAGAACCAAATTCACAGTAGCAGTTTAACCGATTCAGAACTGAACATGCATACAAAACCAAAACAATAATCTTCATTGCCGTGTGGGTGCGTGTGTGTGTGTTTAAAGTGGTGCCATCTTGTCTCAAGGGGGAGCAAGTCCCAAAAGATAACGGCCTCCTTCCCTTCACCTCCTCCACCACCACACGCTGACCATAGTTCACCGGATATATGTCATCTGGGATGTTTCTGGGGGTGAAGAACGTCACAACTCCGAACTCACAAAAAATGAAATCCTATTTACAATAATCGAGCAGCAATGATTTACGGGTGAACAAATATAAGTAAAGTTGTTGCTCTGCGGATATCTCTTCTATAGCCTATGTCCCTTGCGATACCTGTGCGTCAATGACGAGGGAGCGAGAGAGAGAGAGAGAGAGAGAGAGAGAGAGAGAGAGAGAGAGAGAGAGAGAGAGAGAGAGAGGAGAGAGAGAGAGAGGAGAGGAGAAGAGAGAGAGAGAGAGAGAGAGAGAAGAGAGAGAGGAGAAGAGGTGACGAGAGAGAGAGAGAGAGAGGAGAACAAATAGTGTAGTTGTCAGAGAACCCCTTCAACCTTGTCTCCCTACCTCTCCTCTACTCCTCTCTCCCCCTTTCCTTAGTCTGTTTGGCCGTATTCCTCCTTTACTCCT